>PVIU01006433.1:57028-102029 GCA_004026605.1 Ondatra zibethicus
AAACCCAGAAAGATGATTATGGTATGTACTCACTCATTAGTGGACCCTAGCTATAAAATAAAGGACACTAAGCACTTAGCTCACAAGCCCAGAGAAGCCGAATAGCAAGGTGAACCCAAAGAAAGCATACACAGAACCTCCTGGAAGTTGGAAGCAAACAAGATCATCAAGCAAAAGTTGGAAGCCAGGGGGCGGGGATGGAGAAATTTCATCCGATGGATGGAGATAGAGACAGAGACCCACATTCACATCAGAGCAATGGATTGAGCCCCCAAGGTGCAGTTGAAGAGCAGAAGGTGGGAGAAGATGAGTAAGGAAGTTAGGACCGTGAGGGGCTGGTCCACTTACTGAGACAGTGTGCCTGAACTAATGGGAGCGCACCAATCCAGCTGGACTGGGACTGAATGAGCATATGATCAAACCAGACTCTCTGAATGTGGCGGCGAAAGTTGGCAGATGGAGAACCCATCAACAATGACACCAGGACCTATCTCTTCTGCATGTATTATCTTTTTGAGAACGGAGTCTTTTTGAATGCACTCCATCCTAGGCCGGGAGGGAGGGGGGTGGGCCTTGGACTTCCAACAGGGCAGGGCACCATGCCTTCTTTCAAGGAAGAAGGGGGAGGGAGGAGGGGTGGGAGGTAGTGGGAGGGGACCGGGAGAAGGGAAAGAAAGGTAAAAATTTTATTTCTTTAATTATGTTTTTGAATGGAAAAAATAAAACAAAACAATGTATGAAAAAAAAGATTTACTATAGACATAAGACTGAATAAATTATCACCAGTTTAAAAAAAAAAAAAGAATTGTTCATGTCCTAGTTAACTTATCAGCTTTTTGGTTTTTTTTTTTTTTTTTTTTTTTTTTTTCCCCAGCAGGGCAGAGGTAGCTATGACCCTTATGTATGCTGGCTATGCAGGTATGGTCAGTTCAGGTCTCTTAGAGAGATATGTTACTGATTTTTTCAGGGACCCCAGGATTTTCATAAGGATCCCCTAGGCATTGTGCCTGGCCTCATCCATATGCAAATGGATATCTTAGTAATGTCTGGGAGAACAAGGCCTGGGAAAGACACCAGGACCTTTTCTGAGACATGGTAGACCCTCTGCTCAGTCTAACTCCGTTCCAAAGGCTGCATACCCTCAGTGCTGGCATATAGGGATTGGCTATCTAAGCAAATTCCAATATCCATAGGCAGCAGCATCCAATCAGCCCCTCAGGAATTTCTGTACTTTTTTTTTCTAATGTAGAAGTGGAGTTTGCAGGATGGCTGAAATAGGGTCCTGGGAAAACATTTGTTTTCCACCCTCTATGTTGTTACTTAGTTAAGTTACCTGAGGAATGCTCAGTTGACAATTTTCTGTTCTCCATGGCTTTAAAGGTATCTCAAAGGGCTTCTGCTACCTGTCTATATTCCTTCAATGTGGTTGGAGCTAGAAGGAGGCCATCTAAAGAATAGAGTGGGGTACTCTTTGGATATGTTTGTCTAAATTCCAAAAGATCTACATTCAGGATCCAATCAAAAATGCTGGTGATTCCCAAATCCCCACTCTTCATCTATTTTTTCCATTTCTCTTCTCTTTGTTTCCTCAAGGGCAGTGATCACCATGAGGGAGATATTCCTTCCCTTTGTGTCTTCAACTGCATCTCTGTTGTTTTAAATTCACTGAATAATTTGACAAAATTCAGACATTTTTCATCCCTTCCCATCCCTCTAATTTAGGGAGCATTCTCATCATGCCTAGGACTGACTGCATGAAAAACACATTGTTGGTGGTTCACTTATTTTCCACGGGCATCTGGGTCAACAGGGAAAACACCCCATACGTCACACAAAGCTTGTCCGTAAACCCAGTGGATAATTAGTCACTCCCTTGACTAATCAGACCTACCCCAAATTATCTGGTGGGATTTCTGGTTACCACTTTTAATACTCCCAATAAAATTTTGTGAAAAAGACATTCAATACTCTCATATCTTAGAAGAATTTCCAACATGTTGACAAGGTCCTATGACTTCTCCAAAAATGGAAAGTTTGAGTGTTCCAATTTTACAAATCACTAGTAGAGAACAAAAGATAAGGCATGAGTGGACAAGGAGTTGAACTTTCTCTCTCTGCCCTAACCCCTTCATAACTGGGGAAGTACTACCCCCACTCCCAGGAGTAACCAACTGCTTAGGTCAGGTCAGGGAAGGATCACAGACTCTGGAACCTTTTCTTCATCCTTGCAAACACTCTGAGTCTCTGTGATGGTCTGAATGAAAATAGTCCCCATAGGCACTCAGGGAGTGGCACTATGAGAAAGCATGGCCTTGTTGGAATAGGTGTGGCCTTGGTGGAGGAAGTGTGCCTTTGAGGGTGGGCTTTGAGATTTCTACTGCTCAAGCCAGGCCCAGTGTTATTCTCTCTGCTGTCCACTGATCTGAATGTAAATTGTCAACTACTTTTCCAGTACCATGTCTGCCCTGGTGCCACCATGCTTCTTGCTGTGATGATAATGGGCTAACCCTTTGAACCTGTAAGCAAGCTACAATTAACTGTCTTACCTTGTAAGAATTGCCAGGGTCATGGTGTCTCCTCACAACAATACCATACCTAAATAAGTCAGGACTTCCTCTTTCTTCCATATGGAGAAGAGGATCCAGATAAGCCAATTTAAAAATGAGACAGAGAATTAAACAGAAAATTCTCAAAAGATGAAACCTGAATTACTGAGAAACAATTAAAGATAAGTTCAATGTCCATACCCATCAATGAAATGCAAATCAAAACTACTTTGAGATTTCATCTTAACCCTTCAGAATATCAAAGATCATCAACACAAGTGATAGCTCATGCTGGTGAGGATGTGAATGAAGGGGAACTCTCACCCATTCCTGGCAATTGCAAACTTGTAGAGTCTTATGGAAATCTGTGTGGTAGTTTATTAGGAAACTAGAACGAATGTACCTCAATATCCATCTATACCACCCTTGAACATAAATCCAAAGATTGCTTCATTCTACCACAGAAACTCTTGCACAGCCAAGCTCATTGCTATTCTATGCAAAATAACTATAAATTTGAAAGAAATTACATGTACCTAAACAGAAAAATGGACAAAGAAAATGTGATACATTTACATAATAGGTTATTACTCAGCTACTAAATAAAAATGAAGTCATGAAATTCACAAGTAAATAGATGGAATTGGCAAAAAACAAATTCACCCTGAGGTAACATAGATACAAAAAGACAAATGTGTGGATATTAGCTGTTAAGTCAATGATAAGTAAGCTATAATTCATAGAACCACAGAGGTTGCATATAGAGCACAGGACTAAGTTAGACAGATAGATCTCCTTAGGAAAGGAGAATAGAATAGATATTTATGGATGGAATGGGTAGAGGTTAGATAGCAAGGATCAGATGGTGTGAGGGAATCAGAAAAGAGAAAGGAAATACCAAGAAAGACAGCTATAATTAACAGTCATTTAAGCGGTAGTATGGAAACCTAATACAATGTATAGTAATATTATTAATACATATTAATATACATATATGATCTAAATAACATTATCTAATAACATGGAGAACAGAACCCCAACTGGCCATCTCTTGTCATCAAATGAAGCTTCCAGTTCCTGGATTGGGTTTCATTTAATTGAGTCGTTGGCCAGAGATTTGTTGTCTTAAGATTTCTATTACTATGAAGAGACACCATACCCAGGTCAACTCTTTTTAAGGAAAACATTTAACTGAGATTGACTTACAGTTCAGAGGTTTAGTTCATTATCATCTTGGTGGGAAGTATGGCAGCACACAGGCAGACATGGTGCTGGAGAGGAAGCCAGGAGTTTTATATTCAGATATGCAGGAAGAGAGAAAGAGACACTGGGTCTGGCTTGAGCTTCTCAAACCTCAAAGCCCCCCCCCCAGTGACACACTCATCAAACTAGTCTACATCTACTACAACAAGGCTTACCTCCTAATATCACTTGCTATGATCCTATAGGGAGCCATTTTTGTTTTAAGCACCACACATGGGAATCCTTAAACAACCCAACCTGTTTCTAAGACAGGAAGTTGTTCTCCATAAGCTGATGACATGTCCCCATTTGCTGAAAATAATCTCTACGTAACTTATTGTACATGCGGAAGGTGAGCCTGTGCCTACATGGAGCCTATATGCCTACGTGTACTTCTCTTGGAACAGGAAGTTACATTGCATGCTACCGAAGGAGAAATGTAAACACCATCCCAGTTTCAAAACCTTTGATCTGTAATGGTGTCCTATCAGAAAGTTATGATAATCAATTTTGGCATGAAACTTGTGAGAGTAATCAACCAATATCTGATTTATGTTAAGGTCTACTCCATGAGATGGAACCCATAAATGATACTGCTTAAGTGACCAAGTCCCTGAGACTAGATAGGTCAGGATCTCATACCAAAACCAAATACAGTAGAAATGCAGTAATGAAACAACTCCTAAGTATGTTCTGCTATACTCGTAAATAAGTGCCTACTCAGCCATCATCAGAGCAGCTTCTTCCTACATTAGATGAGAACATATACAGAGACCCACAGCAAGATATGACTCCGAGACTGAGACACACTCATCCCTGAAAGGTATATCTCCATCAAGTCATTCCCCACAGGGCTCAGGGAACCCTGTAGAAATGGGGGCAGACAGAGTGTAAGAGCAAGGGAAGATGGACAGCTCAAAAAAAAATAAGGTCCTATAAACTATGATTGACAAACATATAAACACATGTGTGCAAGGGACAGCATGCACAGGGGTTGGCAGCAGTTGGGATCCTAAAAGGAGAAGAGCACACATGCCCCATCCCTAACCCACAAGCTATCTCCAATTGATACATCTTGCTAATAAAAGTTCAGTTTCCTCCAAGGGAGCCTCCCGGGGGAAACAAACTACTCTTGAAAATAGGCTGCATGCCCAGCAATAGATGGTCAACAGAGAATGAACTTGTCATGTCTTTTTCTTTCTTCTTTCTTTTTAATTTTAATTTTATTTTATTCATGTTTGTTTTCTTCTCTCTTTTTACCCTACAGGTCCTTTGCATATATATTATGGCTTCCTGTTTAGTGTTTTTATAATGGGATTTCTGAGTGTGTAAATGAACGGATCTCTGCTTTTTTGTTGTTTTCTCTTGGGATCTTTTCTCTCTGCTTGTTTTGTTTTGTCTCCTTCTGATGTGCTAGTTTAATTTGGTCGTATTGTATTTTATTATTATAATCCCTTAGAAGAATGTTCATGTTCAAATAGGAGACAGAATGGGCATGGATAGGGATGTGGGAAAGAACCGAGAGTAGTAGAGGAAGGAAAAACTCACCAGGATATGTTATGTGAGAAAGAAAAAATATTTTAGACTTCTTTGTTGATTCCTTGTGGATTTCATACCATGCATCCTGTTAGTTCTCCCCATCCCATCATATCTGCCCTCTGCCTTTGCAACCTCCCCCAAGAAACAGGATTCATGGTGTGAAATCCACAAGGAATCAATAAAGAAAACAAAAACAAATTAACATATAAAAAAAGAACAATGAGTCTTGACATAGCAGCTGTAGGTTGACACTGTGATTTACACAACATAACCTTTATTCCATACATCTGTACTTGTAAATCTTCATTGCAATGGATCATTTGTCTGATTCAAGGCCTCTGGCTTCTGCCACACCCTCAATAAGATACTGAGCCCAAGGGCATTAAAAGAGTAGTGCTCGTATTATTAATTAGTTAGGTTTTAAGGATTTTTCTTAGTCATGAAAGTTCTTCTGTGAAAAAATTTAATTTCTATCCACTAAATTCCATATTACTAAAGAACATACAGAGATTATTTGCTAGACACATGAAAACTACTAGTTAAGTTCTGTTAAAGTACTATTCCCCTGCAAAACCTCATTAGTTGTGCCTCTACTCTACATGTTCCTCTTGATATTTTGTCTATTTATTTCTATTTCCAGTATACATGGGACTAATTCTTCTGATTTCCTAAACTCTTCCACATACCTCAAAAAAAATAATTCCAAAGCCACAGGTCCAAGTATTTTGTGATGTCACTGATGTGGGATTCCCCCCTGTATGCTGTGAATACCATTGGTTAATAAAGAAACTGTCTTGAGCCTGCACAGGGAATAGAGGTAGGCAGGGAAATATAAACTGAATGCTGGGAGAAAGAAGGAGGAGGGCGAGAGAAGCCATGAAGCTGCCGCCGGAGGCCACAACCTCATGGTGATACACAGATTAATGGAGATGGGTTAAATTAAGATGTAAGAGTTAGCAAATAAGAAGTGAATGGGCTGAGCAGTGATTTAAATAATATGGTTTCTGTATGATTACTTCAGGTCTGAGCTGCTGAGCAGCGGGAACTAACTAGAGGCCTTACTACAACATGTCATAGCATTGCCCTGTCTTTTGATACTGATGTATTTTGGTTCACAGTTAAAATGGGTATTTACACATCAATTAAATACTAAAGATAATCATCTATGAACATGTTCAGAGGCCAATAACCCTCACACATGTGACTGTAGGCTGCTCTCCTATATGAATTCAGATCCTGTGTAAGTTCACAGTTGATACTAATCTCACATTCCTTTTCTTAAATAACCATGATACATATGTACAAATGTTAGGAGCATGTTTGGTACAATATTATACTAAAATTTTATATAGTAGAAAATAGCTCTTGATAGTAATTATCTACAAAAATAGAAAACTTCAATTGTACTTAGGTATATTTAAATCTTCAGTGTTACTAAACTCATTCTGTCCAAGATCATTGCCAAGGATCTAAATTCAGGAGTGGGATATTTAACCTAGTTATGAAGCAAACATCTGTAGTTCAGCATATTACCAGAGAAACAGCATATCTAACTTTTTTGTGATAATTATACTTTTCATTGAGTTTCCTGAGATGCATTCCAAAATCTTATTCTTTATAACTACATAATTTGATTCTTTTTTCCAAGAGACTCCTTGTTACTTTATGTTAAATTTTGTTCAATTCACCACTGATTTTTCTCTTCCTATTTTTCAGGTTCTTTTGAAGAATACTTGAGCTATTTCATCGTCTAAATGTTAACCTAAGAAGAATCAATACACCATTGTCTCAGTTACAAAAGAACGTGAATGTGGGGCTTCACATGCAATTTGAATGTATGTGCTATTTTTTGCTTATAAAATTAACTGAGTGTAGTTGATTTTCAACAGGAAATCCTCAAGGAGGAATCACTTGACCCATATCTACCCATCTTTCCAGGGGAATAACAGATCATTCAACTCTTGCACAATACTTCATAGTTTCAAACTGCACATAAATTCAATGTGTCTGGTAAATAGATACCCTTTGCATAAAACTTCTAATTCAGATTCAGCCTATAACTTATTATTTATCTTATTTTAATTTTAAATGTTACTTAAAGTTTATATTTCCTCATATGATTATGAATTATAATAGTCTTCCAGTATTATTATTGAATATTAAACTATGTAAAATGACACATAATTTATAAAATACCCATGCATCATTTATTTGTATATGTATGCCAACATGAGTAGGTAGAAAAGATTCTTTGCATTTCCTCTGTTTTTCTCTATATGAAGTCACTACCTGTTGATTGCATTTCAATGACACAGCACATTTTGTCAGTTGTTCTCTGAATCACTGAATGACACTTAAAATATTGCTCCATCTAAAAAAGAACATCTCACTTTAGTCATCCCTATTTTTGGAAAATATTTAAAGTATTTTCTAAGAAGAAAAACAAATTTGGATATCTTGAGACTATGTAAATATTTTGGTTTTGATATTATTAGATTTTTTATTGAATGAATCTCACCTGATTTCTGATTATTCCTATGTCAAATGAAACTATATTGATAATAAATGAACAGCTCTGAGAGAAATTATTGAAAATTTATTTGATTTATTAGGGAAGACACATGTTTAATGTCATTTATAGATAGCTTTTAAAGGTATACTTAAGCCATGATAGTCTTTGTCATTAGTTCTGTAAAGCAGAATGATAATGTGTCTTATGTTTTTTCTCTAAAACTATACAATCCAAAGAATATCCATTTACATATTTACATGGTAGCCATATCTGCGTTTTTTTTTCTGTTAAGAGTTTGTCTTCTGAAAAAGATTTAATTAGTGAAACTAGATTTTGCAAATATGTGTCATAAGTATCTGGACAAAGTATCTTAGAGAGCTCTTTCAAAGTAGCCTCTTTCACCCATTGCTTAAAAGAAGCCAGACAAGCTTTTATTTAGGTTATTTTTTCATCCCTACATCTATTAAGTTACAAGAATAATGTTTAAGTCAAAGAGACTTGACTCCTCAAGGGCAATAGAGAGTATTGCTGGGAAATGCTCAAATTAAGGTCATACTTAGTGCAAAGCCTTTTAACTGAGAGTTCCCATAAACTATCATCTTTCGTGAAAGTAAATAACCCACAAATAAGTTATTTATTTATTCCATATAAAATGAGACTAAGACATAATCTTGTAATGATCATTAATTTTTACCAGGAGTGTTAAAGTTTTAATTTGCATAATAATGACACCTGCTTACCTTATAAGACATAAATTCCAAAATTAGATTCATCAATAAAACTTCTTACAATATGAATACTATAATCAAAGGTATAGTTACTCATGTGTTCCTGATTTTTCTGGTTCTACACTCACACAGTTATGAAATAGTTCTCTTTTTGAGGACAATGAGGCCTTAATCAATAATCATGTATTATTAACACTTAATCCATCACCAGATTGTTTATGCAGATAGAATATAACTTGGTTACTGCTCTTGTGTTGAAGAAAGTATCCATATGAGCAAATTATGCATATAAATTAGCTTTGATGAAGATAAATAGAATCTTGTTGGTACTGGGTCATCATTAAGGGCTGGAAGAACACCCTAATGTTAAAAAGAAATAGCCTAGCATGAAACACTGAAATTCACATATTTGCCTGAGGTCTTGCAAGTTGACTAAATAGTAAAAACACCTGCCACCAAAACTGGTTGAGTTTGATCCCTGGGACCCAAACGTGGAAAGGAACAAGCAACTCCCACAAGCTACAGCACCATACTTGCACTCATGTGTATACTCAAAAGTGGATCTTAGAATCTAAACTGTAGATTAGTTCCTTTAATTTAAAGTACCAATAGAAGCCAGGAAACTAGGAAGGAAATACTGGTGGAAAATTATAGAAAGATCTTACAAACTTGAGGATAATAGAAGACGGTAATATTAAATGACAGAGGAGAAATAATGGTGACAGAAGTTTAAGTGAGGAGATGAATGGCAAGGTGGGGCAGACCAGGGGATCCAGAAAGGGATACAAAACAGCAAAGATGTTTGAAAAAAGTCATTTAAAAATCTATTTTTATCAATTCCATATATATTTTTAATATAAAGAGTTCAATAGAGTTACCCTATACAAAAGCGTATGCTTATCCCTGAAGGAATAGGTTTCCATTCTAGTGCGGCACCTCCATTCAAGGTTTTGTTCCTGGAGGTACCCACAACAATTTTCCTGGGTAGTCCAAGAAGTTTAATTAATTAATTATATTTGCTGGTCAGATTTTTGATGAAGAAACGGACACATCTGTTACAGAACATGAAGAAATCAATCTGGTACTGCCCAACAACTTGCCTCTTGCTGGCTAAATTTCATAGCATTGGAAGGTCCTGAGGGAAAATTCATCAATATCTCATTCATCTGTGAACGCTATGAACTACACTAATGACAAGCATGGCAAGACGTGTCCATGGGTATAATACCTAAAGGAATGTTAAGGGGAAAAATACTGCTCGCTGATTTCATTTAAGACTTTTTCCAAAGGAGGGAACACATGACTAGTACTATAAATCTGTCAAAGAACCCATGGTTTGGAATTCATGGGAGGCAGGGGTAAGCTTATTACTATTATTCTGGTAAAAGGACATAGCATCAAACTGAACTCTAAAGTAGTGTCTCTATAAGAATGGATAAGTCCAGCTCTCAGACCTTTTGAAAGATGTTTCTTTGTGCAGTAAAGGTTAACACAGAAGTTCAAAACTAATCAAAGTACAGAGAAAGAAATGTCAAAGGAGTTCTTTGCCATGAGTGCCACATCTATATCACACTACTCTCCCCAAGGTTGAGATATCATCATGGAAGAAAGGTCAGAGAAATTGCAAAATTCAGAAGTTGGGCAGTAAAATAGTGAAACAATGTCTTCTGGACATGATTAGACACCTGTACCCGAACTCATAGCATCTGTGATTGACTTCACAAGATTTGCACAAAGTTAAGCTAGTAAACATTCTAGCATGAAGTGGAAAGGAGTTAATGAACCCCACCCCTAACTGAGGAGCTATAGACATATGGGAGATTTTGGGGAAGAGAAGGGCATTTTTCTCTAAGTGTAGCTCTGAATAAATTGGCAATACTCTAGTGTATGTTCTACATGTAGGTGTACATAAAAATTCAAATCAACACATTATTTAAGAAAAAAATGACTGGAATTTGTGGTAATATGAAAGAATCTAGAATGTTTAGTGGAAAAATTGGGTCTTCAATGTGATCAAAATATGTTGCATGAGATTCTCAAAGTATTAATAAAAATAAAATATTTGGCTGTACTGGATCAGCTTCTGTAATAACTTACATGGTAAGTCAGTGATATACAGTATTATTTAAATTGTTTGAATTTTTATTTCTGTTTCTGTACATTGAATTGTATATTTAAAATACCTATTGTAAATTCTATAAATTAATTTGATAAACACAGGTAAGATTTAATCATTCACTACTATTGTCTGCAATGTTTTCTATTTTCTAGGAAATATTATTTACCAGGAATTCTACTAAACTAATCATCTATTTTCTACTAAACATTATATTAAATAATGGATTGCAAAGAAATGTTGGACAAATATCTTTAACTCAAAAGAACTCAATTAATCTAACTTTCAATATAAATGTACTGTATTCATAGAAGAAAAACTAATAAAATAGAGATGGGAAATGATGTATGGAGACTTTCAATAAATTTTGAGGTACAAACATTATTTGAGAATATTTGAGAATATCCGTGATTATTACCAGACTCCGGACATTGAACCACAATTCATATTTGCTGGTTATGCTGCTAACATGTTGCACTCTGTTTAATCTACCAGTTATCACATGAGAAGCAAGGCACTTCTCAATTCATGTTCAGAAAATAATATTTCACCTTTTTATTTATTAAATATAAATCTATTTTTAAGTTTATCCTTTAGAAACTTAAAGTAATTTTGGCTATAGTTTTAACATATATATCCTCTATTTTTTAAGTGTATTTCCTTTAGTCCTGCTTACTTCAGGACTTTTATCATAAAAACATACAAAAATTCCTTTTAAATCAGAAACAAGAGAGACATGTCTACTACCCCACTCATGATCAGCATAATACTTGAGGCACTAGCCAGAGCAATAAAACAACACATGACAATTAAAGGGACATAAGAAGAAAAAGAAATCAAATTAGTTTTTCTGTGTGACTTTGTCTGTCCTGGAAGTCTCTGTAGACCAGGCTGTCCTCAAACTCATAAAGATCTGCCAAACTCTGCCTCCTAAGTGCTGGCAAGAATTTCCATCTTAAAATCTTGTAGAAATAATCAACATTTTGACAAAAGTGGTAGGCAGAATACTGACAGTTTTAAAATTCAGTGGGCTTTCTGCATAACAATAGCAAGTACGCAAAGAAGCAGGTCATGGAATATTCCTATTCACAGTAGTCTAGAATAAAGAACTGTCTAGACATAAACCTAACCAAAGAGCTGAAAGACCTCTACAATGAAAACTAAATACCCCTCAGACATTAAGAAAGACTTCAGAAGATGGTAAAACTTCCCATGTGAATATATATATATACACATATGTGTATATATATATGTATATGTATACACACATATGAATTAGTCTTTCCAAGGGAAGGATATGTGAAGCTATATATATTAGTAAGTGGAACAATTTAACCTTGCTGTATCTCCAAAATGGTACCAATGCTGTTAGGACTGAGGACCTTGTTAGGGACTCTAAGCTAATGTCAAGTAGTTCAGTAAGGAGTTGTAGGGAGTGACTACCAAAGGCAAAGATGACAAATTTGAACAAACTACAGACTTCTCAAAGTATTTCTTCTAATGTTTGATAACTGAAAAATTTATGTTTACCTTAAATGTTATTTTTCAAAATACACAACACAATGATTAGAATACAATACCCTATATATTAGTCAAAATTCCATTGTTACTACAACTAATTCCTCACTCTTACAGCTTATAACTTCTTCACCAAAGTTGCTCCCAACCTTGAACTTCTCTGAGTTTTTCTTCCAGTTCAAGACTTCACCAAACATTGCGCCATTTAACTCCAACACCTCCTGAAAGTTGGAAGGAACCAGAAAACAATGGGTTCAGCTAGTTTTGACAGTTTGGAGCTTATTCTAACCTCCAATCCTGGAAATCTTTAAGCTCTTTTGTCAACCTTTATCTCCTCCCGTTGCCTTGTCTCACTCAGACTCTTCTAGGCTGTGCCAAACACTTTTCTTAACTTTTGAGCTAATGAGGCATAAACTCAAGCTCCTTTGATTAAAAAAATCAGTTTCCAGCACCTACTGGATAAGACCCAAGATGAGCTTTCAGTTGTACACATCAAATTCATGGAAACCTGGGAATGAATGGTCATTCCTGAAGCATAAAGTAAATGAGAATCAAATTTGAGAACTGGTGTAAAAATTCAAGAAAAGAAACAAAAATAAAATTAAGTGTTTAATTGCACTATTTGAAAGACGAATTACAGATTTTTTCTATTCATTATTATGTTTATTAGACATACTCAAATTAAAATTCATTAGAGGAAAACTTATAGGCTATACTTTCCTTCTATTTATAATCTTTGTCGTTCCTTCCTGAAAAGAAAAAATCAGTCAAGAAAATATCAGGAACCATTTTCATCATAAAATCACTTATGTTTACTGTTCATTAAACTGTCTATACTAAGTACCTTGATCCCAGGGGACAGAATTTGTTATCTTCTTTCAGTACTTACAATATAGACATCAATAACCAGCAATAGGGTACCTGTTTATTCTTCAACAAGTATCTCCCAGCGTTTATCATTGCATTACATAATTTAACTTGAGGGTATACCCTCACCAATGGCCTCTCCCATGTCTTGTTCAGTGACTCTAACCCTGCCAAGTCTCAGCAGTCTTCCATGATTACCTCATTCTGTCAAAACCAGTACAACCTAGTAATTCTTACATTACCTTGTATACTATGATCATGAGATACAGCTGTGGCTCACTCTGGAATACAAGATATGTGTGCTGACCTTAGGAAATATGCCCATAATTATTATCCTTAATGTTGATGATCTTGTCTCTCATCACCAATTTTCCAGCTCCAACTAATAAGCATCAATTATCTCAATAAATAAAATGTTTTCCTTTAATGTTACTGGTCTCTTCTTAATCACAGCTAATTCTTCAGCTTCAGAAGACCAATTACCACAGATTCTTAGTTCAAAATATTTAGTGGACTAAATGTCTTTAAGAGTCTCCGAGATCTTCCCTGTGAAACTTGACAACCCAGGCAGTCAGTATCTGCACTGCTAAATAGTTAGCTTTTTATTTTCCACAGTAATTCACTTACCTCTGAACTCTCAGTGTTACAAAACATGATCAGATACGTTATACCAATATGATACCAATTTCTGTCTTAGTTAGATTTCTATTTCCCTGATAAAACACAATGATTAAAGCAGCTTGGGCAGAAAGGTTTATTTCAGTTTACAGTGCTCAGCATAGCCCTCACTGATGGGAATCATGGAAAGAGAAGGTTCTTGGATACAGGAACAGAGGTCACAGAAAACTACTACATTCTGGCTTGCTTCTAATGGCACAGCCTGCCTTCTTAAAGCACCCAGAACCACCAGAATAGGGATAACATCTCCCACAGCGCAATAGGACCACCCATCTCAATAATCAATCAGAAATTGTAACAAGCTTTCCCATAGCCAAATCTGCAGGGAGTAATCAATAGAGGCTCCATCTTCCAAAAATTACCATATCTGAGTCAAGCTGAATCAAACTAGTCAGCATGAAGCTGAAGCAGAAGAATCTCAGAATTAAGACCACCCTAGGTTACAATGGACATACTACTAATTATTACTTTTTAAAGTAGTCTTTTAATACAAGAGAAAAGCCAATAACATTTAAAGAGGCAAACGGAAAGATGTATGTCTGCATCACTGTTCTACTGCTCTGAAGAGACACAATGACCACAGCAGCTCTTCTAAAGGATAGCATTAAATTGAGGTTTTCTTACATTTTCTGCATTTTCGTCCATTTTCATCATGACAGGGAGTATGTCAGCATGCAGGTAGATATGGTGATAGAGAGGTAACTGAGAGTTCTATATCCAGATCTACTGGCAGCAGGAAGAGAGAGACACTGGGCCTGCATGGGCTTTTGAATCATCAAAGCCCACTCCCAGTGACACATTTCCTCTAGCAGGGCACATCTACTCTAAAATTATTGCACCTTCAAATCTTTCAAAGAATACCATTTCCTAAGAAAAAAAGAAATGAAACTATATGGGCCATTCTTATTCAAACCACCACAAAGAAGAAATTATTGCATTTTATTTTTCTAATTTCAAAGGTACAAACTACAATAATCTGTGCATAGACAAAAAAAAATCTGTGAAAATATGTTGCTGAATTTCAATCATCTGCTGGACACACATCTAAATGAACCACAGCCCCAGCTTTACAAACTGAGAAGCCCCAGCTTTACAAACTGAGAAGCCCTGTCTTCTCCTCTTTGTTCTCTGAAGTCTCTTGACAATGTGAAAAATCTTTGCCTATCTTTTAGGTTCTTGCCTACATTGTCTTTTCAAATTTTATTACACTCTTCTCTTTAAATCACTCTAGTAACCTTTAGCATTACTGCTTTCTCTAAATATGCTATTCATTTAATTATGAGCTGATTATATTTCATTTGCTTGACACTTATCTGGATTATGATCTTTTTGAGCAATACAAAGCTACATCAATGCCTGTCAGAGGAGTATGTCAAAATAGCCAAACACAATTATGGTGGGAGTATGTTTACTCAGAATTCTTAGATTAGGTCCTTATGGCAGGACTATAAGTCATATAATCTGATGATTCTTAAAGCTTGCTGTAGTAAATTGATGATAATATTTGTCCCAAGATCAGAAACAATTATTTACTCCTAAATGATAAAATACTTTAAAAATTTCCCTTCTAAGTATTGAATTGCAACTTATACATTATAAAGTATTGTCTTTGGTTGAATATAATTCCTGAGTATGTTTTTTTGCATCATACTTACTGAATCAGGCATATTCTATTAAATTTGTTACCTACTCTGTGGTTTCTGTCACAAAAAAGGGATTGTAGGCATAAATCAAAATATGACATCATGATTTTATTTAAATGAGACATTATACATGCACTTCACATTATGTCTAGACAAAATTACATGAACTCCTTTCTTTCATTTATCATAATGTTGTTCATTAATAATGACAACAAAATGAAGGCCCATTACATGAATGTACATCAGATAAAACAACCATTACAGCATAGTCATAGTGCTGTTCTGTGTTATTTAAGTTACAATACAAAAAACCTTAAAACTTTACATTTGAAGTTATAATGTTTATGCCTTAGGCTTCTCTTCTAATATAACTTTATTTAATAATACTTTTTCTTTACACAGTGATGCTGAGTACAATTTGTTTTGGGGGTTGAATTTAGTTATAAAATTTCATTTTATAAGTTGAAATGAAATCATAGAAATTTAATACTTTTCAAGTGTACATTTAAAATTATATAGTACAAGAACTGTTTCATAAGTGACTCTGCTCTACTATTAGGTTCAGATTTTTTAATGAGAAAATAAATTTGGTTAGATTTATCTATCTCTATTTTTATTGATTGATCCACTAACATTTTATAGTAATCAACTTTTTTTTAAACTGATGTCTAATTTTCGATAGATAATGTTAACCTGTGTGACTTTATATATACTACTGCATAATAGCCTGCAGGCACCAAAAGGGGCATTAGAATATCTCAAACTGAGATTGCAAGTGTTCGCAGCTGACACATGTCTGGTTGGTATCCATCTATAAGATACAGGATCTACAACCTGAATATTAAATGCTCTTCAATATAGATCCAAAATCACAGGCCCTCAGGGTATTTTTGCTCCATTTAATTTTTTGAGATTGCAGTTTAGTGACCACATTTCACACTTCTCATTCAAAACCCTCTTATCTACCTGTCCTGTGCTCCTTTAAAGCTATAGCCTCCTGAAGAAATTGGTGGATTCTGCATGTTACTTGAATGTAGGTTTTCAGGGATGATCATTTGGAACCAGAAAACCAATTGCCATACTCTTTTCTGAAAAGGGCCATCTCTCCCATTTCCAGCTTTTCTCAGGTGCCTCCTGTTCATGTAGAATTGAGGTCTCTTGGGCTTCTATCTCGTTTGGCATTTTCATTGTGGTCATCCTTGTTCGGTTTTTGTTTATGAGGCCATATCCATGAGACTTTATGGGTGTAGCTTCTGAAATGACTAGGAGACACAGTCTTACAGCAGACTCCGTGATCCTCTAACTCAGGCACATTCTGAACTATCTTTCCCACTGATTCCCGAGCTTTAAATAAAGAAGTTTTGTTGTAGATCTGTTACTTGGCACTGGGAATCAAACTCTGCATTTTGATTGGCTGTACTTTTCTGTGGGAGCCTGCATCTGCTGCAAAGAGAAGTTTTCTTAATGAGATATGATAACTGTACATATCTTGAGCATCAGTATAAAGGCGTGTATTTAGAAGACAGAGGTTATGAGAGTGTGGGGAATTGGGAGTTTTAGGTGCGCCTCTAGGATTCATGAATCACTGTCCCTGAGTAGGTGTTAATGTTTCCAGTTCCAGGCATGAAGTTCCTTTGGTAGACTGGGTCTTACATTCAGTTAGAGTTGGTTAGCACTGAGGTATCTGTGCCACTATTGGGCCCTTTGTCTTGTTGTGCCATATAGGCTCTGGATAGGCATCACAGATGAATAAAATTAATGGTTGCTTCCCAGTCCTTTGAAATGATATTAAAGTTTGCATTACACAAATGTGTAACTTAGAGATTTAAAATGTGAAGGTACACTAGAAGCCAACATAGATAGGAGGAATCTCACAAGATCCTACCCCTTGATGAAGAACTGTACTCAATCAGTGGCTGATTAGGGGGAAGTCTGAGTAGGGGAAGAAACAGTTTCTCTAAGGATAAACCTCTGGCAGGTTATTAATTCCAAATGGTCAGCCTTAAATAAATTTATATGTGAGCAAAACTAAACTGACTAAATATAGATAATTAAAGAAAAAGATATCCTGATTTTAATAGGGAGTTGGGAAAGGGAAATGATAAAAATAAATAAAATTATGTGAGAGATTCCATAGTGTGGCAGGTGGAAAGAAATTCTTCCTTAACTGGCATTAACTTTTAGCTATGGGAATAATTTGATCATGTCAAGTTTTCTTTGTTTCTTTTCTGACACCTTGTGTAGCTCTAGCTTGTCCACAATTGCTACATAGCTCACACTGCCATCAAGCTTATGGTAATCCTTTTGCCAAAACCTGACCTCAAATTTAGGGCATTCCTCTGTCAGAGGTTGTGGAAATATATAGCATAGAGCAATTGATAATTCAGGCATCAACCCACCAGACTCTGATGGAGCTAATCCTGACTAGCAAGACTTATAGGACCACTGACTCTGAAAACCGCTTGCCTGTATCTGTAATGTCTCTTGTGTGTCACTTCATTTCTTTCCCGAGAATATCTTCAGGTGTTATTCCACTGCTTGAGTGTTTATCTCATGAAAGCACAGATTCTTTGTTGGTGATCAAGGGAATGACTTTTTAAATGTGTGTATGTATATATATATATATATATATAGAGAGAGAGAGAGAGAGAGAGATACACATATCTCAAAACTATGTATATACATATATGCATGTGTATTTGTATATGTATATATAAAATACTGGGGCATGTTTCATAACTGAATCTATTCGTCCCACAAGGACTGTGGACACTTAACAGTCTGCCTTTTTTTTTGTTGTTCAGACTAACTGTACACAATTAGCTCACGCTCACTTTAGAGCAAGTTCAAACTAGATAAAAGGCTTCCTGTAAACAGATCATAAGTTTGAATTCTTACACCCATATACAATGTCAGAGCACATGTCTAACCAAGATTATTAAGACAAGCATGCCAATTCTTTACTTGCCATTCTACTATCAATGAATCCGTGTCTCAAGGTTGTCATTGAGCACTGTGCCCCACCTCATCTGATCTTGGTTTTGCTCCTATGGGCTTAGACCTTTGTGTTGCAATGGTAAATGGCTCAACTCCTTATCGCTCTAGGAATGTGTTTCTGACAAATGAGAGAAATTTTTTTTTATTGCGTCAAGGCTCCAGAAGGAGAAGAGTTTTTAGAATAGAAGAAGAATCTAGGGTCAATTAGAAGTAGGGCAGGATTATTAGAGTAGAATCAGAACAATAAAGAAACGGAAGTATCAAAGTACATAGTGGAGAATTTATTTCGCCCTCATATTTTTTTCCAAGTACTGTGCTTGCTGTAAACTTTTCTTCTGGACCCTGAGGGGGCACTGAGGCTCGAACTCAGAGGCCCCTGATACTCCTCTAATCCCCTTCTTACGTGAGGGGATTACAGGTATGAGCAATGTTTTGAGGTACAATATCTGTGCTCAGTTCCATATCTTATTATCTTTATATTCTTAATTAGTGGTGCTCATAATTAACTATTTTAAGCTGAGTTTTCGCGCTATGTCCATGTATTTACCTATTTTCCACTGTGTGTTATTCACCTATAGCCATTATGCGTCTGCTGTTTATCTACTTTACTATTTCGCTGTGTTATTATTTGCTTTCTACATCTTTTTTAAATTCCTCAAAGGAGCTTAATCTTCTGTATGATTGCACTAAATGTTAGTTTGTTTTAATATGATATGCAGTTGTTTCATGTTACATAAAAATCAATCCCAGTGGAATAAACCAGAATGGAAATATTTTAATGATATGCTCACTTATTAGTAGTTAACTACATTGAAGATATGGGCTCAAAAACTGGGAACCTGTTAAGGGATATTTCTTTTATATGCTAAAGTCTTTGTTTTGAAGAATAGACCCACAAACTGACCACCTGATTGCAAATATTCTTTAACTTTTCCAGGCTTGGTAGCTAGTAGTAGACGGTATCTATGGTAGATGAAATGATTTCTACAAGAGTACTAGCTTTTACTTTCAGACTTTTATATGTGTTTGTATTGTTTTTTTCATTTCCCATTTTTCTCAATTAATTTAGAGTCAGGCAATTCTACAGTTATTTGGCATACCAAATAAAATCTTGCCAGTTTCTGTGTATAAACACGCACATATATTGGCCAACTCTATGATGACATTTGCTTTTATGCAGTGATTGTTTTTGAGAAACCTCTCAGTGGCTTTGTAACACTGAAGTAATGTCGTTGTCTTTTAATGAAGTACACATGATAGGGTAAGTGCAGTGAAAGCATTGGCAATGACAGAATATGAGAAATGCTGGGTGAGGAACCTCAAAATAGCCGCATGATGTTGAGTGACATTTGGAACATCATTTGATGTAGGATATCAGCAGGAAATGCATAAATATTATGACATATGTGAAGGCGTTTTGACTAACAGTGAATATTTGTTATATGGTGACATAGAAGCAGAACTATATACAAGTTTCAGCCTGAAGGAAGAAACTAAGTAAATGTTTAGAAGTAAAAACAAGAAGATGTAGGTAAGAAGGAGCCAGCAATCTAACTCACTACAGGGTAGAAGTTTTATTTGGTAGACATAGCAGAGTTCTGACCATATAACTATGCTGTGGGAAGTATATTAAACCTAGAATTGACACAGATAATCTGTACCTTCGAAATATTACCCTATTATTAAAACAAACCATATTTAGTTTTATTAGACAATCGCAGAAATAAATACATTTCTATACACTTCACAAACATATACTTAGCACATAAAAGCACATTGTTGTTACACTTAATAAGGTTTGTTTCATGTAAGTTATTATTTGATTTCCATTCTATTAGAACTAATTTTTAGCAATGGTTTTGATAATAAATTGTGTAATGATCATCAGTGTAAACCATGTGTACGATGCTTATATAAGAATATAATAAGCATATTATTATAAGTAATAGAGAAAGGATGTTCAGATACACAGGCTATTGAAATGCAAGGATATTACTCACATAAGTGAAACTGATGAGCCATGAGTGAGGCCGTTTAAAAACTGATTCATGTGGAAGAAGTTCAGACAATAAGATGTGTATGAGTTTTGACTTAAAACTATTTCATTGTGATAAAATATTAGGGGAATAAATAATCCAAAAGCTTTCAAATAATGTTTCTGATTAGCAATTCATAGAAATAATCATGTTGCATTAGACAATAAATATAGGTGCTATTATACCATGTAGGCATATCCATATCTTGGTATTTGGATTGTCCAATTTCTAATTTTTAAAATTTATTGAGAATCCAAAGATTTCAAAAAGAGAAAGTAAATTGTGTTGAATAAAAGATTGAGCCCTGATTATCCTAAATGACATTTCTAAGTTTTACTGGGCTCCCACATTAATGATTCTTTAATACGTATGCCACTGTCCAAGTGACTTCCTAGTGAGTTTGATTATCTCCTAAGGTGAGATTTAAACCAAGACTCTTTGCTATTCTAGGCAGACCCATCTTCCATATGTTAATGCTCTTCTTGATGGGTTCTCTTTATTAGGTACCCAGAACAGAATGTCCAAAAGTACATTGATATGTCACCCAGTATCATTCTATTTTCCAGGTCTGCAATTGACACCTAGATCTTTGTATGTATGTGAATTTGATAAAAGTAGTGACAATATATTCCTATCTTCTTTGTTGAATTAGTTTTCTAGTCATTCTCTAACAACATACCATTGACATGGTAGCTAAAACAGCATGAATTTATTATCTAATAGGGATGCAACTTAGAATTCTAATAGTAAGGTCTCAGTAACTTTTTTGTTTCTCCTTAAGGTCTATAGAGGTTCTTTCTATATCACACTTAGGGCTTCTGATGGTTTACAGCCCATCTTAGGCATTTCTTGTCTTATTTGAATTACTTCATTCTTCTTTATATTGCATTCACCCTATGTCTGTGCCCCACTTTTCCTCTTTTTCTAGGAGATGTTTCTTTCAGTTTCTTTGGATTTGAGCCAAAACTTCGTCCTGTGTGGCCCCCATCTTAACTAATTATATATGCCATATATATTCCATATTGCGTAATAATTTCACACTACAAGCTAACCAGAGTTAGGACTTAAATATTTTAATACCTAACACATAAGAAGAGAAAGATTGGAGTGCTAAATTCATAGAAATCACTATAATTAGCATGATGGATTAATGTTATCAAGTAGACACAAAATTGGAAAAAAGAGAACACTGTTGCTATAGTAATTGTGTTGCTTTCAGTGAATTGGAAAAACAAAAATGAATAGATTTCTCAGTGACACCAGAGGTGAGGGTTGTGCGGGGAATCCTATGAGAAGGATAGTGTGGTGAAGCCAAGGGCAGGGAGGATTGTGCTTGAAGAGTGTTTGCTAAACAATTGTCTCCAGTGCCAACTGCTGAAGCTATTGTGCAAATCTTAACAGGTTTGTGTTCACTACTTTCTTTGTATAATGAGAACATTCTCATACAGAGAACAATAGCATGCCCAGTAGCTTTTAATATGCTACTGTCAGAACTGAAATTGGCAGCAAGAACTCACAAGTCAGAAATAAGCCAAGTTCCAGGCTTTCTTGTCTATATATACCACCTGTCTGTTTTTGCTGGAAGAAAGAGTGAGAGAATACACATTTGTCTCTATAAGATTTTTAACTTGTAAAATGTTTTGGATTGCTTATTCAATCTTTCTGTTATTATTTTAGAAGCAAAAAGTTTATCCAGATATATTGCATGACAATTCAGCATCTATAAATTAAAGAAACAGGATCCTGACATGGCATTTATGTCTAGAAAGTAGCATGATATAAAACTGAAAACAGAGCCAGACTGGGCATTTAACCATACTAGTCTCTAAATATTTTCCAACTATGTAAGTTAAGATGTCCTGTAAAAATTATGGGCTTCCATATCATAATGAATTTATTGGAGTGGAGGAATAGTGAATGTACATGACCGTTATTGGTGTTATCTCCATTGTTTAGATTTGATATGTATAGTGTATAACATGGACTGAAGACCTGGATGATCAGAGTAATATTAATGTAGGAAAGCTTATGGGTTGTAACAATTTAATATACTTTTACATTTGGTTGATTTAAAATCAAAATTTTATTCTCTAGGATGTGTGTATATGTATATACATTCCAATTGATTAACTGGCATGAAATTAAACATATTTGTGTATTATTTCCCTGTGAAAGCAGTGGCTCTATAAGTAGCCAGAGAAATCGTTCTTATTAACCAAGTACTTACTTGCACACAAACGTATTCTTTTGTTCTCTCTGCATCAGTACTAGATTCTTGTTCCTCAATTTTGCAATATCTAAGAATTGCTTGTGCTGAACTTCAAGCAAATATCCAAATATTTTCTGAAATTTGCTGAAATTGCTCTCAAATCACACATATTTTACTTTTATTAATTGAAGATATGTAACACATATATACATGTTTTGTTAATATGCATGGATGCCATATATTTTAGATATTTAAGATATTTAAGGCATATATTAATAGTACATGACACTTGGTTGAATTATGATATTATCATACTTTTTTATATTGTATTTTAATCACATTTACTTGTAGTAGGAGACTGCTTGTTCATTTCCTGGCCTCCCTGACCCAAAATAATTATATAGAAACTATATTAATTAAAACACTGCTTGGCCTTTTAGCTTAGGCTTAATATTAACTAAATCTTACATCTTAAACTAACTTGTATAACCCCACAAGGCTGTGGCTTACCATGTAAAGTTCTGGCATCTGTCTTCTTCAGCAGTTGCATGGTGTCTCATTGACTCCACCTTCTTTTCTTTATATCTCTGTTCAGATATCCCACCTGTTCATTCTGCCTGCCATAAGCCCAAAACAGCTTCTTTACCCACCAACAGTAATAAAACATATTCACAGCATACAGAGGAAAATCTCACATCAGTTAGTCCCTTCCTATATCTTTCTAATTATTCCTTAACCCCTCTTATCTTTTTTCTTTTCTAACAAGTCTTTTTTCTTTGTCAATTTTCTATGACATACTGTGTATATTATATAAACATTTACAAATAATTTGAACAATCAATAACTTTTTAATAATCTTTTAATTTTAGTGATTAAAATATAATTATATTGGCCTCTTCAATTTCCTCCTTCAGCTTCTCCTATGTACTAAAATATCTGTACTCTTTTTCAAATCCCACTTTTTATTTAATTGCACACACAAACATGTATATATACACACATGTATATATGCATATATTCCATACAACCTCTCAATCCTTATAATGTTTCTTCTATGTAAGTTTTTCAGAGATTATTTTCATGAAATTTCAGATGATTCTCATAAACTTAGTTTATGAAAATAAAGCGGTATGCTCTTCCTTGGAAATATTATTTCCATATCTCTCAGCAGTTTTTAGTTGACTCTTGCTGTTTGTTTATAGGTGGTCTCCTGAACTTTACCTATTCCACTTCAGCATGTCTACTCGTGTCTTTCAAGTTTAAGCCATGTTTATGCAACCACGTTGGTGAGATGACATTGGTGTAGCTACTCTGACATTTATAGTAAATACATTTTCACAGTAAACTTCCTGTTCCTCTGACTCTTACACTCTTCTCACCCCCTTTTCTGCAATGATATCTGACTCTGGTATGAGCTCTATTGTCAGTGTATCCATTAGGACTTACTGTCTACCCCTAGGGGTTGCAACAAAGGGCAACATCAATAGCTTTTCATGTTTGTGGGAGCATCTTGGATAGCCTTGTTCAATATCCCAAAAGAAGACTTCCCTTCTTGGTTTGTGTTAGATGGTCTATGGCTATTTGTGGAACATTGTAAATGTATGTGGAAAAATTCTTACAATATCTATATGCATGTGTATACAAATACTTATCTATATTAAATTAAAGGTTATTTTAAGTAGCCAGTTAATAGATTTTTCAGGATTTTATATATCATTACTGTTATTTTACCCTTCTCCCACCTTCCATTGTATTTATCTACTATCCCCTTCCTACTTAAAGTCCCCTTTATTTTTACCCCTTTTCCCTTGAGACATATATATACCTTTATTTTCATCTCTATTGCTCTCCACACACAAATCCTTTCTTTGTTCATACTGGTTTATTTATTAATATCTATATATTCATATGTATATATTCATATATACAAACACCCCCCCACACACACATCCCCACCCCCACCCCCATATATATACACTGACACACACACAGCTGAAGAGTTAAGCCAGAATTAGATGAGAGAGAACATATGTTGTTTTATTTCTGGATCTGATCTAGGTTATCTCACTGATTAAAATATTTTTGAGTTCCATCCATTTACTTGAAAATTTTATGATTTTATTCTTCTTTATAGACTAGCAATATTCCATAGTGTATCTATACCACATTTTCATTACACATTTATAAGCTGAAAAACATTCATGTTGCTTCATTTTCTTACAGCTGTAAATAGAGTGGCAATAAACTTGACCCAACACAGTCTCCATAGAGTAGGTCACGTTCTGTTGCCAAATGTCTAGAGGTGATATAGCTGGGTCATATGTATATTTATTTTAGTTTTGAGGGTTCTCCACACTAATTTCCAGTGAGTATTTATAATACTACATATGTCCATAGTAAACTAGAAATATATTTCTTCATATGCACCAGTACACAATAGAAATAAATACAGGAAATACATAAACTTGGTTTTCAATGAAAAGAAAGAGCTAAGTCTGAATCCCAGAAATTAATCTGATATTTCTTAGAACAAATTATTTCTTCTACCATTAATAGTTATTTTCTTTTCTTTTATCTGATATTATTATTGTTTTATCATATGTCGATAAATATGACTTTATTTTAGGGGCTCACTACTACTATTGTTGAAAGACCCCTGGTTATCACATGTATAGATGCTCATAATTTGCATATTTTATGTGGACCACCCATGAACTATTAGCCTAAACACTTTGATTTCATCAGTTGTTTCTGTGAACAGTGATTTCTTTCTGGGAGTTATTAACATTACTGCAGAGAGTTATTAGTTAACTACTTCAGGAAGATTTTCTACAACTTTTGTACAGAGTCAAATTTACTCCTATTCATTGTCAACATCTATGAAAAAAAATGATTCATTTTTTTTCTCTCTGACTGATCCAACCATCTCTACCTGTGTTTTCAGCATTAGTTTAACTAGGAAAAAAAAGTAAACTTAATCTTAGACCCTTATCTTAATTAGTTTTGGATATTCAAGCAAAATCTTTTGTTTGACTTTTTTGAGAAAGCCAAATTTGGTGCTCTCAAGTGTGTTGTCCACTGAAAGATTTCTCACATGGAAATATGCCAAGTAAGTGTTTGAAATGTCTAACGAGAATTTGTTGAAGACTACTGCATTAGGTACCAAGTCCATTGAGATTAAACCCAATAGGTCAGAAGCAAAGGTTGGAGGATATTTTAGGGTATGACTGGGGTGTGATATAGCACACTAAGGTATGGACATAAGGAGGGATTAGTCAGTGTCACAAGGTAATCTGAAATTGCTAGAAGATTCTTATGAAAGAAAAGACTCTTCCACACTAAGCTAGAAGGACAAATAGAAGGACTATATGTCCACATCTCATTTGAACTCTGGCCAGGGGACCTATTAGTGAATTTGATATTAAATATTTTCACACTATGTTTTTTCAAATTCTTCTCAAAGTAACATAATATAGCATTGTATAAGAATATTTTGTAAGTTCGTAAACTTCTGAATTATTGACTAATACGTTAACAGGGTAAAATGGTTTAAATCATTCATTTATTTGCTTGCCATTTACAGAACTTACAACTTTACAAAATCCTGCACTAAGAGGGACACCAATATTCGGTTAAATTATGTCATCTTTTCATAGTTTGTGCAACAGTGTGAGGCAAGTTCAGATTGCAAATCCTTTTCTTGATTATTAATAGTAACAAAAGAAGATAACATTCATTGACCATGTGCTATGTCAAGAACTGCCTGAAACCACATTCTTTCTTAGTCTGATAGGAGCAGAAAGTAAACTTTAAAGTTTCAAATGACTTTCTCAGTGAATGCCAACAAATATATATGGAGCTCTGGTTTTGATTGTTGGACCAAGTTTCTTATCTTTATAATCACCCTCTGCTGAATTATCTTTGCCATTATGAAAGACAAAGTCTGGTACTTTTCTTATCTAGTTCTTTTGGTTATTGCCATTGCAAATGTAGAGGATGCACAAATTGAAAGGTACAGGGTTGTTTCACATATGTGATTCAATTTAAATCATGCCATGTAGATTATACTTGAAAGTAAAGTTTATAATTCATATCCATATGTGATCCCACAGTAGAGAGTTACTGAGCTTGAGGTGCTTTGAAATATTTTGTTGTTCATAGTGACTAACATTTTCTAAGAAAATTTTCATCTCTGAAAAATGATTGAAATCTAAAATATTTTTTCATATATTACTAAAAATCCTCTAGTCCTTTTACATTAATTGGGAAAAGTAATTTACCACAAATATTTGCTAATATTTGGAAATAATAAAATTTATTTTATTTATGATATTTTCTAAAACATACTGAAATTATCTAGAATAAAATATAGATATTATTGCCACTGTTAATTGTATGTTCATCTGAATACACATGCAATTTAATTTTATTTCCATGACACTTTACACAACTGAAAATGTATTTTTGATACTGTCTGTTAGCCAGTCAAGGACATGGAGAAATAGTCATAATGAATCAGGAAATTAATTATAAGGTCCTGGAAATGCAGTTCAGTATGCAGAATATTTTGTTAATGTTTAGAATGTCTTTGAACTGAATCCAAGCCCCACAGAAACTAGGCACGGTATCACAGTCCTATAATTGGGAAAGTTAGTAAAAGAAGGCAAGAGAAACAGAAGTTCAAGTCATGTTCAGTGATGTAGTGACCTGAAGGCAAACTAGGGAAACATAAGACCCCATCTCAAAAACATATCCATAGTTACAATAACTAAAGTACTGAAAACATGTTAATAAAGTATGGGCATTTAAAGAGATCACAGATGTAAATAAAATAATAATATGGACTTTCATTTTTAATTTAATTTAATGAAAGTAAAGCAAGATCTAATAATGAACATTTAACTTGGAGTTATCTGTTGTGGTTTGAACAGGAATCACCCCTGTAGGCACATATATTTGAATGCTTAGTCATCAGGTAGTGGCACTATTTGAAAGGATTAGGTAGTGTGGCCTTGTCAGAGTAGGTAGGCCCTTGGTAAAGGCAGTGTGCCAGTAAGGGTGGGCTTTGAGATTTCAAAAGCCAAAAAAATATTTAGTTAAAACAGGTGGATGTATAAATCATGCAAAATCACTGGCTATATAACAACTTTTACAAAGTTTTGTGTGAATCTTCTCATTACTCTGTTAGGAGTTGGAAAGAATTCCAGTAAAAAGAAAATGGGCAGATTTTATTGGGAATTTTTCTATAATGTCATTTAACAGCAATCTCTTATAGTCAATCTTTAAAAGTAGAAGTGATTGTAACTTTATTCTGGTAGTCACATGTCGGCATCTACCTAGAGTCCTAGCTCTTGGAAGACTGGGAGCAAGGGTGGTAGGGCTTGAGGCAAGCCTGTATTACAAAGTGAAACCACATCTTTCCTTAACATTTTCAGGAAAGAGCAAAGAAATATTTTTGAGAGTTTGTACTGAGTGTATTTAAAGAAATTAATTTACAATGTAATCAATCCTACATTTTAATTATTTAGAAACAGAAAATAAATTTAAAAATTTTAGCATTGACTGTGGAAAGAAGGCTAAGAGGCTAACATCCCATACTGTTCTTGTAACTAAGTTACAGTAAATAACTTCCATTAGCCTATTGTTAAATTGCCAACTTACTTTATATTTAACGTGACCCTAGTATTAATTCCTTAAAAGTAGCTAACAGTGTTCTATATTAATATTTATCAGGCATTTGTATCTATTTGTATCTTCATGAATTTTATTAGAGGAAATAAAATCAAATTTTGTAAAATCGGTAGCTCGAATCACACATTTCATAGGAGAAAAAAAGATGCCCAATCATACTACAAAAGCATTTGTGCAACTATGTTCATAACAGCATTATTTGTAATAGCCAGAAACTGGAAACAACCTAGGTGCCCCTCAATGGAAGAATGGATCAAGAAAGTGTGGAATATATACACATTAGAATACTACTCAGCGGTAAAAAACAATGACATCCTTAAATTTGCATGCAGATGGATGGAAATAGAAAACACTATCCTTAGTGAGATGTCCCAAACCCCCAAAAATGATTATGGTATGTACTCACTCATTAGTGGACCCTAGCCATAAACAAAGAACATGAAGCTTATAGCTCACAGGCCTAGAAAAGCCAAATAGCAAGGTGAACCCAAAGAAAAACATATATAGATCCTCCTGGAAATTGGAAGCAAACAAGATTGCTGGGCAAAAGGTGGAGGCACGGAAACGGGGATAGGGGTGGAGGTAGGGGTGGAGGGTAGGTGAAAGGGAGAGAGAGGGAGGGAGAAGGGAGAAGGGATGGACTGGGGAGAGCTTGGGGAGTGGGAGGGTGGAGATGGAGGAAGAGTGGATATTGGAGAAGGGAATAAGATATCTACCTTAACGGAGAGTTATTAGGAGGTGCATTCTCTTCTGAAAAGCCTGTAAGTCTATTTTCTAGCACATATGTTTCATATGCTAGGATTTTTGGATAATGATTAAGAAGTTTAAAGATTTGCAAAAATCTTTCTACTATCACTATACGAAATACAGCACTTCAGTGTGTAAAGTCTGATAACAATTACCAAAACCTTAATAAACTGTAACAGTTGGGAAACATGGGCCCAGATTTATTCTTAGTCTGTACTCATAAACTTTGAGCCTATTTTAAAACAAATAAACAGAACTAGTTCTTTATGAAAAGTGGATTTTCCATCCTCAATTTGTTAAAAATATCTAAATAATCTGTAGGAATAAATTGCAAAGGAAGAAATAAAACTTCTAATGTTTTATTTGTTTTTAAATTTGCAAAGCTTTTTTAAGACAGTGAGTGTGTTTTCTTTTGTTTAGCTAGATGGACAGATTTCCTTACCTTGTCAGATCACAGGAGAATGGCTCTTGCATCCCTGGGAGCAGGAACACGTTAATAGCAAGGCAATGAGGGATTCTTTCTAGAGATGAGGCAAATAGTAAACACATTGCAGAGGAGTCTTAAGGATATAGCAGCAAACCCTGCATTTTGTAAGACTCTGAAATTTAACATGATTACTCTGTTTTGCACCATCCAACCACTTTCACACTATAAATAATAAAAGCTTCCATACAGCAAACACGTGGTCTATATTTTATACCAATAGCTCAGCATTCCTTGGTTCACAGGAATACTATGGAACTTATGTTTTGTCTATGAAAAGGGATATAAATGTTGTTTCTGTCATGGAATCATTGAATTTAAGAAACAGAAGGTATACTTACAAAATATTTTCTACATAAGAAACTATGATATCCATGAATAAAATACTAAGGAAAAAATAACAAAGTGAACCTGATGGAGACAAGCAAGAACTGCCAGTGAGAAGCAATGCAGAGAAGAGCCTGCATGTGTCATGTGATAGAAAAAATATAAATAACATGAAAGGAAGAAGATTAATGTTGGTCGGAGGGTGGTTGGCAAAGAAAAGTTGCAGTGAGATTTGAATACTAGTTTTTCCATTAGTTGTTTGGGAGACATAATATGCTTTTGGTATTCATGATAGCACAAAGAGGCATTTTTTTTTCTACAACAACAATAATTACTGGAGATAGAAAGATTTTGTTTTGAAAGAAAATGTTCTCAAAGAAAGGCAATGAGTAAGTCAAATAGGGCAATTACAATTTTAAAAAGTAAAGAATGACCAAATTTGGGTGTTAGATGAAAACTAGGGGAAGGGACTGGGAGTAAGGGTTAGGATAGGCAAAGTCTTCAGCTTGCTTCAAAAGACAGATGAGTTATGAGGAGAAAGAACAATGGCACTGTTGACAATATTTAGCTAAGTTTGCTTTTGGAAATGGTAACATCAAAAAGGGAGAAACAAGCTTTCCAAACATGTCTAGATGGCAAAGATTAGTGTTGCTGTCAATTCCTGTGTTACCAAGAGACAGGACAATATGCAAATCACAAAATATCATTTTACTAAGTATTATTACATATTGTATTTGAGTTGAAATTTATGATTATCTAGATGCATAATTTGAAAAGAAGAACAAAATTTCAGAAGTAGGAAAATAAAGAAAAGGGCGAAGAGGAAAGAAAGAGAAATAGAAGAGGAAAAAGATATTTTCATGTTCTTTAATTTTCAATTATTGCTATTTTTTTCTGGACAGAGTCTCACTATGTAGCTTTGGCTGTCCGGTAACTCATTATGTAGACCATAGTGACTGAAATCTCACAGAGATTTGTCTACCTTTGATTACCAAGTCCTGGTATTAAAGGCATGAACCACTATGCTTGGTATGTTCTGTAAATGTCTGTCCTGCCCAGTCTAGCAGCCTTTCAGTCCCAAAGAAACACACAGAGGCTTATATTAATTATAACCTTTCTGGCCTATTAGCTCAGGATTGTTAATTACTAGCTCTTACCACTTAAATTAACCCATAATTCTTGTCTATGGTTAGCCAGGTGACTTGGTACCTTTTATGAGTTAGGCATTCTCACCTTGCTTTCTCTGCATCTCGCTGGTGACTGTGTCTCTGCTTTTCTCTTCCTAGAATTCTAGTCTGCTTGCCCCACCTATGCTTTCTGCCTGGTTACTGGCAAATCAGCATTTTATTAAACCAATACAAGTGACAAATCTTTACAATGTACAAAAACGTTATCCCACAGCAATATTCTTAATATTTTAATAAGATATTGGAAGAAAGTTTTTTCCAAAAGGTTAGAGCTTACTGAAAAGTACACAAATAATTTTCCTTTCCTTGGGAAAATCATTAAAAGAGACAAACAAGGAAAGAAATTTAAGACAGTAAAAATTAGTAATAGTCAATGGGTAATAGAGTAAAGTAGGGGTAGCAGAGGGAAGATAGGTTCGGGGTTCCAGGGATGGGAAACAGGTACCCACAGAAGCACCTTCAGCCATTTGTCTTAGGGCATGAAGTACCCACAGGGTGTTGAAAGTCTTCTATAATAATAACTCAAAGAAAGTACAGAAGCTCAGTTCTGAAGCTCACTGACTTGGCCAACATATTTTACATGTAATGAGGTACTTACTGCAATGATTTGCATACATCATATTTAAAATGAAGGTGGGGACTCCAAACAATAACTATTTTACTCTGTAATATCAGTAAAGATAACAAATGGAGTAAAACAGGTTTATGGCTTGTGAGCTTTTCGAGTCATTTCAGTGCTTTAGAATTATGCAATAACTATGTGAGATTCTTTGATTTTCTCGGGGTCCTTTAAAATGACTTGTCAGTAATTCTCAGATAAGGTAGGCAAGGTTCTGTTTAGTCTAGCATCTACTGCATTCCTGCCTGCAGCACAAACTTAGCTGCTAAGTGAAAACGAACACCTTTTAACCAGGAAATCCATGCCTCAATGCATAGCTGTATTTATTCCCACGTTTGCCATTAGATGTAAATTATGAAAGTGGACTCTAATGAACTCATTGCCATTGTAATGGAGTAAAAAAAACCTGCCTATGATACATGACTGTGTCTGTTTCAATTTGCTTTAGTATAATGGGATGTGAGATTTCTGTAGTCACTGGTCCAACCAGTATAGTTCTTTTGAGATGTTTGTAACTGAGAGAAACGTTAGTTCAATGGTTTAAAATGATAATACTCTTGAAAAATATTAAAATATGTATTTATTACTTCATGTTTATTACTTTGTCTGTGTGCATAAGTGTGTGCAATACACGTAGAGGTCAAATGAAGATGGCAGGTTTCCCTAAAACTGGAGCTATATATGCTTGTCAGCCTAATGCATGTCATAGAAACTGAAGCCAGGACCACTACAACTATTTTTAATCAGTCATTCATCTGTACAGCCTCTGATGATGCTTGAAATTTTAAAATTCACCATTGCCCTGTGAACCTGTGGTTCAGTCACTGTTCTATTACTGTGAAGAGATGCTAGGACCAAGGCATCTCTTATCAAATCAAGCATGTATTTGGGGTCTTCCCAAAGGGTGTTAGAGGGTTAGTTCATTATCAACATGGCAAAGAGCATGGTAGCATACTGTCAGGTATGGCCCTGGATCTGTAACTAAGAGCATTACATCCTGATCCCCAGACAGTGAGCAGAGACAGTAAACTCTTGGTGTTTTATTGGCATTTTTCCCATTTACATACTTGCCTTAGTAGAATCATTTTATTCCTTGATGTTTGAAAAGAATTCTTGACTGTGGTAGGACCATGGGCACTAAGACTTGGGCTCTTGTTTCAGTGCATTTTTGTGCCATTTGTTTTCTTTTAGGAAAATAATTAACATCTCTGTTGGAGAAAAAGAACATAACTTTAAGGTTTATGTTTAACAATACTTGACTAGACAGAGAGAGAGAAAGAGAGAGAGAGAGAGAGAGAGAGAGAGAGAGAGAGAGAGCACCTGATGTGGGCTTACGAAACCTTAAAGGTCTCCCCAGCAACATAGCTACTCCAGTAAGGACCACACCACCTAATTCTTCCAAATAGCTCACCATCTGAAGATCAAGCATTCAAATATATAATCCTAAATTGGGCATTCTCATTGAACACCACAACCTGATAGACTCATTAAAGTTGTCCTTTAAAAATTATTTGAGTATATACTAAATTGCAAATATTTATAAAATGAGACTGCATATAGCATGAAAATGAATGTACTCTGTTATTTTAAAACAAACTGTAGAAATGCAGCTATATTATTCTTATCCTATATTATTCTTGAGATGTGCTTAGCAAGATGAACAGGAAGATGAAGACCTCCATTCTATGTAGCTCCTACTTGACTCTTAGTATAACATACCACTTAAATCATATCTGGATAGAAAAGTTATGGTGATGGAAGTTGTGGTTTAGTGAAGACATATGAGTAATAGAAAACTGATATTATTCATTTCATATCGGCCTTTTCTAGAAACCAAGATGGATTACTTGAAATATTTCAATTTCTTAACTACATGCATTCCATAATATTAAAGGAACTTAACATTTTTATTGCATATTCTATATGGGCTCTTAATGCACTAGAAAATTTGGCTCTACATTTGGTTCTTTATTCTTAAGCCAGCTGTATAAGGTTCCATTTTTGTGCATTCATCTGCTTTTAGCACAGTAGGCTGCCAAACTTCACTGGCTTTTTATCATGTTGCCTGTTCTATATTTATTATTCTCCTCAGAGTTTTCAAATTTAACAAATCCACAGATGCTTTCTCCGTCTAGGCTCATTTATGGAGATTTGTATAACAGTAAATATGTCTACTGACCTACTCAACACTTCTCTCAGCTCTGGTAAACTCTTGGTGTTTTATTTGCGTTTTTCCCACTTAGATACTTGCCTTAGTGGAATCATTTCATTCCTTGATGTTTGAAAATAATTCTTGACTGTGGTAGGACCATGGGCACTAAGACATGGGCTCTTGTTTTAATGCATTTTTGTGCCATTTGTTTTCTTTTAGGAAAAAAAAGTTAACATCTCTGTTGGAGAAGAAATGACATAACTTTAAGGTTTATGTTTAACAATACTTGACTAGACAGAATATTAACTTTAAAGACACAGTTGGGCATATTCTTAATTATGCTGGCAACTAATATCTTTACAGTGAAATTGGTTTTTTGGACTTTGGCCAACAACATACTTAGAAAATTGAAGTATTATTCAACAAGAAAAATAAAAGTTAAATTTATGATTTCTTCTGCTAAGTTTCATATTTTCCTTTCTGACATACCCCAAGAATTCAAATTTTAATGTAAAATATAGCTATGACCTGTCAGCTGTTGCTTTGAAAATAAAGGTAAAAGAATGCTAATTATACAAGTCACTTTAGGTGGTTGTCTTTTATCTTTGTCTCAATTTCTTCTTGTGCAGAATTATTGTTTTGATTTACTGTTATGCTTAAGGATACTATTTCTGTATAGACCTACAAATGAAATACTGCCATTTTATGTGGCACCAAAATTGAAGGTTTTATTTTGAGGATCAATGAGTCAGATGGAAAATTCCATTTCCATTGTTCACGATGCTACCATATTTTTTATATAGTAAATCTGACGTGTCATTGGATGATGATTTCTGAATTGTAGTGCAACTGAACACTTATCATATGTGGTGTCAGTCTGTAGCTCAGCATAATGAATTCTCACCAGGAGTTTGCTTTAATAAATTGTGTGATAATTCACCACAGCATTACTAGAACATATTTATCTGTCAAAAATAATAGGTGATGAGGATTCAGATGCCTGTAAGGACATTAGTTTTCCTTGGTTTGAGTAGATATGATTTGTTTATTCTTTTGGGGACTCACACTATCGGAGCCCTTGTATTACAGTTGAAGTTTTAAAAAATGATTTCCTACATAGTCACTTGTCAAATTATTATTTTTCTTTTAAAATACATAGTGTGCTAGTATTTCATAAATTTTTATAGAATCTTTGTTCAGATAAGCTATTTCATCTTTATCCCTCCTTCCTTCCCTCTTTGTTTGTTTGTTTGTTTCTTTTTTTCTTTCCTTCCTTCCTTCCTTCCTCTCTGCCCCCTCTTTCTTTCTTCCTTTCTTTCTCTTTTTAGTATTTGGTCTTTCTACATTCAGAAAAAGATCCCATAGTAATAACACTGAGATCTCACCATTTAAATTAATATAAAAGAATTACAAAACAGATCACAATTTTAAGAAAATTTAATGTAATGATTTGAAACATTTTTTCTGGTTCACTTATTTAAATTTTTTTTCCATACATTGTTTTGTTTTATTTTTTTCCATTCAAGAACATAATTAAAGAAATAAATTTTTTTCCTTTCTTCCCCTTCTCCCGGTCCCCTCCCACTACTCCCCCCACCTCTCCTCCCTCCCCCTTATTTAAAATTTTGACATGACTTTTGTCTTCTTAATATTAAGTTTATTTCTAAAAACAGATACATCAATTAAATGAAACCTTTTGTCTTTCAGAGCAATAACTTTTAGTTGCACTGCCAATAGTTGTCAAATATTGTTAAAGTTTTATTGATACAGAGTGAAGCTCTCTTATATTTTCTGAATATTTCTTGTGTCTACCAGACTCTAAAATATTGTTCTCAATTTCCTCCTTAATTTTATATCTAAAAATGGCTTTAATTCCTGAGGTGGTCATTATGTTCATAGAAATCTATTGTTTATAATGTTTAAATTATGAGTACCAAATACAATGGTGGACAAGTTACTGAGAATTGCAGGTTTTTTTTTTTTTTTTTTTTTTTTTTTTTTTTTTTTTTTTTTTTTTTTTTTTTTTTTTTTTTTTTTTTTTTTTTTTAGGAAAACCAATTTGAAACACTTAAAATGATGTTATATTGAATGTTCATATTTAGTGTTTAGGCAAGACTTGACAATAAGAAATATTAAAGTCATTTTATTTTAAATTCTTAGATTAATGAATTATAAAAGTGTGGAAACTCTTAGCTTTAAGTGTTATCAAATTATAACACAAACACAGTATATGGTGTTAATCTTATCATCTTGAAAATGCCAGTCTAGATGAACTTAGTTCCTTCCCTGGAACTCATGTGATGAGGAGAACACTGACTTTCCCAAGTTGTTCTCAGGACATTATATTTATGATGTTGTATGCCCTCCACTCATATAAATATAAAATGTAAATGAAGAAAAATTGGAATGGTGGAATGTTCTTTCAATATCCTCCTTTTATTGATTTTAATTCTAAGCATTCCATGAATATAAAGGATCATTCTACTTAGCAAGAAATAAATGAAATTGGGACATTAACAGTAATTTGAGTAAATCAGACCCAGAAAGCAAGAATTATATGTGAAAAAAACAACACAGTTAGAAAGAAGAAACAGTTTAGAAACAGCAGGAGTTAGTACACACACACATACACATACATACACACACACACACACACACACACACACACACACACACACAGAGAGAGCACTCTTCTTTCCACATGTAAAAATGTATACGTACACTCTGCAATGTTGAAATTTAAATGAAAATATTATACAATATTTAAATTAGGTTACATGCATCTATAGCCTCAGATATTTAGCCTTAAATTATGTTGTAAACCTCCAAAACTCCTTTCTCTGATTTTCTGAAATTTTAATAGTTTTTGTTACATTGTTAATGTAAATGCTATTATTGCATTATAACTATTGTTTTTTTATCCTACAGTGAACACTAGAATTTCTTCCCAATTGTAAATTAATATTCATTGCTAAATGTTTCTTTATGGTAAATGATATTTAGGAAGAAAACTTTGTCTATGTTTCCACACTCAAGAGCTATGTTTTGGGTCTGTTCTAACCTTCCTCTGCCTTCCACAAAAGTTTCTATGACTTTTAGTATGCAGGACTGACTCCCCTACTCAAAGGACACTAAATAGAAGAGTAAGTGTCTTCAGGTTTACTGGGTGATAAGAATACCAGCAATGAGTGATTGGGAAAGATGAGCAGTTTCACATTGCCAATTGAGAGCAAGTTCATCCACAACACTCATGTGTTCTTTGTACCAGGACTTAGTGTTCTCCATATTAAAGCCATTCTTTCTTCTAAGTTACATAAGATATCATCAAAACATCCTTGGGAATCAGCAGTTGCATTGGCACATTCTGTTTATCATCAGTATTAATCATCTATGAACTGTCCTCAGTGACTGGTGCAATTAGGAAGCGAGTGTCAGAAAACTGCTGTTTCATTGTTAGGGGCATATGGACCCTGGCACAGGCACATGGGCTGGAACATCTAGAACCATTATGCTTTTTAAACTCATGAAATATCCAGACTTCGGGTTTTATATTTCACTCTCTTAAATAGGAGCTTATTTTCATCAAGCGTATAATATAAAAGCCTAATAAATGCATTAAGTAGTATTACCATGAACTAGTAACCGCCATTCATTTCAGTAATTTTTCTATTTACATATGAAATTAGTTTGTGCGTATTTTAATTTTATTTAATTTTTGGGAGACAGATTTATTCTCCACTTTTTATAGTTGAAATTTATTGTGTGAAATGAGGCCTGTGGTATATGTATGTTTGTATATATGTATGTATGTATGTACATGGTATATTTTTGTCTGACTAAACTTCAGTTCTTGCCATTAGTACTCCCCATATGTATGATCACGTGGGAACTGAAGCAATAGCAACACTAATAGGTTTCACCAGAGTAGTTGAATGAGTCCTTTTCAAATGTGACCCCTATACAAAGTGACTCCATTAAAATTATAATCCATCTTACTTACAGTAATTGTGAAGAACTAGGTTAAACAATCAACTAATGATTGAGCTTCAAGCTTGCTATGAATTTTGAAAATGTACCCAGGGACAATGCCTCACTATGCTACTGTTCCTTAATCCAAACTGGCTGAACATCACATATTTCCCATCACATTTACTGTTGACTCTGTTACTACTCTATATTGGTGAAGCATACTTTTTTAGTTCCTGGTTCTGTGCATGTGCATGCTGTATATGAATATGTGTGTGCACTAATGTGTTCATGCACATATGCATGTGAATGCATGCAAGTGTGTGCACGCATATGTGTGGCATTGTGTATAAAATGTGTTTGCACATGTATATGTCTGTACGTGTCTGCATGTTTGTATGTGTGTTTACATTTGCATGTGAAATTTTACGCGTGTGTGTATGCATGTATGTATTTGTGTGTGCTGTGTTTTCTATTTCTGGTGTTCTGAAAGTATGCAAAAATAATTCTACTACTTTTAGTTATAATAATGGCTGATTCACAAATGGAAATAGAATTTTTCCCTAAAAAAAAGTGGGGACACAAAGTCTTAAGTAACCTTTTGATCTATAAATCTCATCCTTTGCAGTCATGTTCTGGTTGCTTAACATTTGTTTTTCACTAAACAGCCACTATTGAGTTTATATGACATAGAGCATCTTTCTATGTGCACACACTTGATCATTCTGACACATCTTTATGAGCTGGTAAGATTTAAGTATGTGGACTTTTACAAATGAATGGTAAAACTTGCATTCTGGTGAGTTGCTGATAACATTTGAACACAGGTAATCTGACCCAGCATCATTGTGAATTACTTTTGATCTTCTCATAGTATCTTATCTCATAGTTTCCGTGAGCAGACTGTGGTTTTACTCCAACAATGTTGTCCCTCTGCCTATTAAATTCAAACTCCAAAAGTACTGTCCTAGAATCTTTTCATTTGCTATCTATCTTTAATGCTTTTGCCCATGATTTCTCTTCATTTCCATCAATTATTTTGACTTGATTAAAGCCAAATTAGAATTTGAGCACTCTTTCTGTCAGTACTAAATGGCTCATGTTCACTACACTTCAACACTTATTGTCCACTTTCATATGGATTATAAGTAGAAGCTTATGTGATTGGTTAAATTTAGTCATTTAAATTATTATTTAAGCTTATGATGTACTGCTATTTCATTAAAAGCTGAAACCTCAATTTACAATAGTTTCATTATTTGGGCACCTTAACTCTACCTACATACTATGCGTATACATTTTCAGGAGTTTGTTTTGTTGTTCACTGTGGGAGGAATATGTCTGTATTTGCAAGTTTGTTGTATCTACACTATTCTCACTAACTGCTTATGTATTCCAACCTGGAAAATGACCAAGGGAAGGCTTGCCGTTCACTTCAGTCTGAGGCACTCAGGTCCTTGACATAGCTATGATGATGTCAGCAATATACATTCACTGAGGACTTCAGCTGTTCCCTATAGCTTATACTGATCCTCAATATCTAAAGAAACCTAGAACTATACAGTGATCACAGATTGAAAGGTTTGCCTAAGCAAAATGACAGGTCTCTCCAACTTGATATAGACTTATCACAATTCTCTCAATAATAAAAACAGAGATTTAAAGCAGTAAGAAAAGTTACACATCTGAAAATATTTACATGTTAAGGCCAATTATTTAGTAAATCTGTTTTCTTTGCAAATATCTCTATTTATTTTTATAATATATGATATATCAATAAACAAAATCTTAGTGTTGTGATACATTATATGAACAAACATTCATGAAATTCAACTTTAAGACCAAATTGGAAACTTTTGGGGCATGTTTAATATAGGCTCATACGTAGAAAAATGTGAACTGAAGCTGCTTTTCAGTGATCTCAGAAAAATTTGCTTACTAGTTGTCTATGTTTTGCTTCTTACTTTGTGTTTTGGTTTTGTTTCTACTGCTATTTAACTACATAAAAGTTACGCTCTTTCTTCTTTTCATCTTTACCCTCTGGTGTTGACCATTGCAGCGAACTGGCCTGAAAGAAGTAGAAGGATCATTCTGAACACCTAGGAAGGATGGAAGAAAGAGCTATGGGCAAGCAGAGGAAGCATGAGTGACTGAAGTGCTGAATGAAGGGGTATTTTGACCTGACAAAGGCCTGTTGAAGATTCTGAGACTAATTGGTCTATAGTAAGTTGAAACAATAATTACCCACTTGGGCCAGACTGAACAGGGAGAGCAAAGCCTTCCTTGGGAGTCTGAGTCAGAGTTTAAGTGATTATGAACAATTGGCAATGTGTGCAAACACTAGGAGCTGCAGCTTCTTCCTCCTGGGCTTTACAGCTTCAGCCTAATGGCCTACTGAAACCGCCTACTGAGATTAGCCTTCCTTCCCCGACGCCAGTCCTGGACCTAATAGACATGCTGACATTCCAGCTTGACATAGTACTAGTCAGAGAGCTTCCTTATGAAAAAAAAAAAGGAAAAAGTAAGTTTCCATCATTTAGGAACTCTTTTAAATAATCATTCTTGGTGGTTCTACACATCTAGGTGATATTCTACATACATAGGGATAATCTCATTACTCCACTATTGTTAGACTTAACACTATTGTTTGCATTTGTAATACCATCCTTCTAACTTTCTCTCTAGTCCCACAGCACATTTAAAGTTTTTTTTTCTTAAAACAAACTTCAGGGTCCTTTAATTCACTTAATTTATTTTATTGTTGTTGAGACAAAATCTTACTCTATAGTCTATGGTAACTGCTACTTGCATATAGATAAGACTTGCCCTTGATTAGGTGATAGTTAGTCTCCTATATACTGCAATTATTGCTATTGAGCCTCAGTACTGGAAGTCCATTCAATCCTATTAGATCCAGTTCTGAATCTCTCACAGACATCATGTTCAGTCTCTGTCACCAATTCACTGTTCCAGTACTATTACTTCTTTTGAGTTCGTGATTTTAGTAAACTTTCAACTTCAGGCACTGACACATGATAAGAGTTCTCTAGAATGTTCTTTTTGCTTCTAATTAAATTCTAGATTCCAGTTTTAATTTATTCTTCCAACACAGATTCAGATTATTTGAATTAAACCCACAAAACCTGCTTATTTTGTATAGGTTATTTCAAAAAATATTTTCCATATGCTCTTGCAACATTGCATTTATGGATTACTTCCCTTTTGAACATTAAAGTCTTCTTTCCTGCTAAAATAAAAGCTTCACTAACTCAGAGGTTGTGTTCATAGTTTGAACATTGTATACCTAGCACTTGTCATAGAACCTAGTAAATATTAAGTGTTTAATAATTATTTGTTGAGCCAATAATTACATCAAGTGTATGAGCAACAGAAATAAACTTTTCCTTCTTTCAGTGTCTCAAAAATAGCAAATTATGATGCATCTGTGACATGTGTTCCATGATATAAAGCCAAAAAATACAACATTTAAGAGTTCTGAATTTGTTGTAGCAAATTAGTGTAACCTCATTATAAATTGCTTGGAGCTATTCATTTACAAAATAATGCTACCAATGTGAAACGAAAGCATTGGAAAACGATTCCAATTTTAGAAAAGAACATTTCAAATGAGAACATTAACATTTACAAAGACATTTATTTTCAATTTTAGCAAGATGACTAAATGGCAATATGTGCAATACTTTGTGTATGAAGGTGTAGTCAGTTGGCTCTACTTATGTGCTGAAGTAAGTATCTAATTTGCTAAAAAAAAAATATGTTGAATCCATTTGTTCTCATTTCTCTAAGCCCAGGATATGTTGAAACAGAAGTAGGATCCACTTAATGACATTATGACTTCTGCTAAATATGTTACAAAATTTTATTGGAATATCTATATTAGGTGGTACAACTTGCTTGGGGAGTGACGTTTCTTTGAGTCCAAAATAATTAAAAATATTTATTCAGGTTGTAAATTCAAGGTTGGCTTCTTGGTAATCTGATTCCAAATTCTATGCTTGAATGTGCTTAGCTATGATGCCCTTTTTTTATGAGAATCACTAAAATCACTATTTGAAGTCCTCAGCTGAAGTTAAACATCACGAGGAATTTCCTAGACTTCATTTCTTCACCCTTCCTGTGTTTTTGAGGCTAAAATGTTAAATTTGAAATGTTAAATGAAACGCCAACATATATTAAGCTCTATCATTTTATTCCTTTTTTATATTTTTATAATAAGAAGCTTGGTGCAGTGTGTTTTTGAGAATTTCTGCTGCTTTTCTTAGTTAAATAAAACCAGTTTAGAAAAGTTCAGGTATATCTTGTACTTGTGAACTGAAAAAGTCATATTAAAGTTTTAACTTCAATATGAAATTCTGAATGACATTAGTTCATACATTTCAGTGATGTAAGAGAGTACAAATTACAGGACATATTCTGAATTTTAATATATACTTATGAGCTATTCACACTTATGTCTTTGGTTTTGAAGTGTTTTTGTGTCAGGAACAATGGGTGTAAAGACAATGAAGAGCCATGTTTGACAGTTATGAAAATGTTACAGACCCCAAATTTTGCAGTACTTTTGTTTGTTCCCTTATATTACAATATTTCTCCTTAATTTTTTCTCTTGAAAACTTTATATATACCTATGTATTATTTGTATATATGTTTCCAGAGATGACTCGGTTAAGAAATTGGTATATTCTTCTCAGGGTAATATTTCTCCCTCATTCAGCACTCCTCAGCTTCCTATAGCTCTCTGTGTAAGTCTGAAACCTAAGGGGATTTTTCCTATGTGTGTTGACATGTTTACTGGTGTTACTCTCATTCACCTCCAGCTATAATGCTTATGAACCACAACCAATACATCACTATAATGCTAAGGGTGCAGTAGTGGCATGCAGTCTTTCTTGGCAACCAACAGCTCTCTAATTGGAAGTAAGATTCACTCAGCAACAGACATACCAAGCCTGGTAATTGAAACTTAGCTAACTATACTGTGCTAGTGAATGTCAAAGTTATTTGAGAAGAATCTATCAATATTAAATTCGTAAATGAGCATAATGCCTAACAGTAATCTAAATATTTATGTTTATACACACAGATAACTGTAGTCTCTATACTTTTTTCAAGGTAACTTCTCTTTTTAATAGATGAAGACCATCGAATAAAACCTTAACAAACCATAATGCAGAGTTGTGGAGCCCAGTTCTGGTAAGTATATCTATAAAATTCTCCCATTGTGCTTATATTTGTAAAGAAAGGCTATTTGGTTTAGATGTGGTTAAATATGAGAAAATGTTATGAATCCTTTTGGATAAGTTGAAAGATTAGTGATCTTCTAAACATCAGCTTACTATATGATCCAATTAAAAGCAAATGGCCTATCTATGGTGTCCAGGTTATATTTCTTCAAGATATAAATAATGGTGAACATTTTAAATGATTTTCCTTTTTAATTTGAAACACATAATTCTGTGAGAAATGGTATTCTAATTTCCACATTTATATGCATTCTATAGTTGATCTATAGAAGGTTTTCTTAAGGTAAGATACCATAAAAATGCAAACAAAAAATCTAATAGCACTTGGATAATGATCTTGATAACTCTTTGGTGGATAAAGAGAAAATTAAAGGGAACTATAAAATGAACTTATGAGTGTGTAAGAAAAATAAATTGATACATTGTGTTTTATAAGATATTAACTGATATGTAACACATAACTTGATATTTTATTATCTATTGTTTTAGACAAAGTAACATAGGTAAGCTGAGTGTTTCATACAGTTAATAAATGACATGGATACTGACACAAACTCATGAAATATCTAACTCTGAGTTTTAAACATATAATTCTAGGATCTATCAAGTTTCATGTGATCAGAATTTTAAATGTTTGAGAGAATCCTCATAAAAACCAAATTAGTAAAAGATTCAAAAGAAAAGTTTTTAAATTTCACCAACATCCATTACAAAAGCTTTCTGAATCAAATGTGCATATTATTTTTTCCATATTCTTTTATTTTTTCATTCAAAAAAATAAAATAAAATTTTTACATTTCCTCCTCTTCTCCCAGTCCCCTCCTGCTCCTCCCACCCCTCCTCCCTCCCCCTGTTTCCTTAAAAGATAGCATGATGCCCCGCCCTGTGGGAAGTCCAAGGCCCTCCCCCCTCCATCCCGGCCTAGGAAGGTGTGCATCCAAATAGACTAGGTCCCTGAAAAGATAATACATGCAGAAGAGATAGGTCCTAGTGTCATTGTTGATGGCTTCTCAGTCTGCCCCCATTGACAGCCAATTATCAGAGAGTCTGGTTTGATCATATGCTCGTTCAGTCCCAGTCCAGCTGGATTTGGTGAGCTCCCATTAGTTCAGGCACACTGTCCTAACTTCCTTGCTCCTCTTCTCCCACCTTCTGCCCTTTGACTAGACCTTGGGAGCTCAGTCCATTGCTCTGACATGAATGTAGGTCTCTATCTCTACCTCCATCCATCAGACAAAATTTCTATGGTGGTGATCAAGTATTAATCAATGTGACACTGGGACAAGGCTAGTTCCTGCACCCTCTCCTCTCCTGCCCAAATATGTAGCTGTGGACATCCCCGTGGACACCTGGGATCCCCTCCAGTGCCAAGTATCTTGCCAGTCCTAAAATGACTCCCTTAATGTAGATATCTTATTCCCTTCTCCATTATCCACCTTTCCTCCATCTCCATCATCCCACTCCCCCAAGCTCTCCCCAGTCCATCCCTTCTCCCTTCTCCTTCCCGCTCTCCTCTTCCCTCACCCTCCTACCCCCACCTCTATCCCCGCACCCGTGCTTCCAACTTTTGCCTGATGATCTTGTTTGCTTCCAACTTCCAGGAGGATCTGTATATGCTTCCTTTGGGTTCACCCTGCTATTCAGCTTCTCTTGGCTTGTGAGCTAAAAGCTTAGTGTCCTTTGTTTTATGGCTAGGGTCTACTAATGAGTGAGTACATACCATAATCATCTTTCTGGGTTTGGGTTACCTCACTCAGGATAGCGTTTTCTATTTCCATCCATTTGCATGCAAAATTCAAGATGTCATTGTTTTTTACCGCTGAGTAGTATTCTAATGTGTATATATTCCACACTTTCTTGATCCATTCTTCCATTGAGGGGCACCTAGGTTGTTTCCAGGTTCTGGCTATTACAAACAATGCTGCTATGAACA
>PVIU01006434.1:0-101877 GCA_004026605.1 Ondatra zibethicus
TTGTCCTTTGCTGAGCTCATTGCAGTTAATTATATAGAGATGGCAACAAACCAAAGGGCTGTGTGTGGGATTCCGTTCTTCTGTGACTGAGATCTAGAAGAAGAAACCTAGAAGAAGAAGAAGCTTTTTTGTTTTGTTTTGTTTACCAAGTTGCCTTTCAAAGGCTACCTCAGAGTTTCCGAGCTGTGTGAGGGCAAAGTCCAAACATTTGCAGCAAATGATGTGATCCTCAGGGCAGGCCTGGGCAGTGAAAGGTGGCACAGAGAAAGGAAGCAGAGAGCGCCGCTGCCATCTCCCAAATCCAATCCAAATTCACTTTGTCCAAACTTTTCTGAAAGTGGAAAGAATGGATGTCCTTGACGGCGCAGTCCAGGACAATGGGCGTTGCCTGCAGGAACTGGAAACCCCAGCTAAGCCACGCGCGGTCAGCGCTCTGACTAAGGAGCTCAAGCACCAGCCCAGCAGATGCGGCAGTCCAGAGCGGTTTTTTATGTGCTTGAATTTCTAGTCCAGAACTGCCGCTTGCCGGTTGGCTCCTGCAGAGGAGGGTGGAGTGAGACTCAGTGGTACCCTTCAGACAGGGTTACTGAGGGGAGGGGCTGAGGAGCTGGGTGGGACTGGCGGAGGAGGATCAGGGAACAGAGAGTAGAAGGGAGAAGCAAGCTCTCACCCGCTGCCAGGATCCGTTGAGCAGCAAAGAAACCCAACTACGTTGGCATCTTGGTCCCTCGACTCTCTCCAGACAGCTGCACGCTCGAGATGGGTGTGTATGCTTGTACATTTGTGTGTGTGTGTGTGTGTGTGTGTGTGTGTGTGTGTGTGTGTGTGTGTGAGAGAGAGAGAGAGAGAGAGAGAGAGAGAGAGAGAGAGAGAGAGAGAGAGAGAGAGAGAGACATAGGTGGCCTCTCTTCCCAAACAGTGCTGTGCGGCGCCCCATGTAAAAGATACCAAATCTTCAGAGACTGCTAAGAAACATGTCCTAAAGAAACCGACGTTGGGGAACCAGATGTGACAGCCATTTGTCCTAGGATGGACACTTGGCGCTTTGAAGGAAAAAGAAAAGTGAAGACATTTGTGATTGAGAGGGGTCGGGGCCGGGGATGGTGGAAGGAGATAGACCTGGGAGCCCTGGCGCCATTAGAGCAGATGACAGGAGAAATTCCAAACAGAGTTTGCATCTCCAGGGTAAGTCTGAACTTCTGGCCTGGGGATACATTTCATGAGCTAAGGGTGCCGTTAACCACCCTGTGAGGCAGAAGCACAGCGGCTTAGAAATTCTGTCACTTACTTAGAAGGTTATAGAGCAAGTCATCAGCAGTGCAGAACCAGAACAGACCAGCATGCCTCCGTTCTGCACCACAGCAGAAGCGAATACATTATCTTCAACAACACTGATGTGATGTGAGCTGTCTGAGAGGTGGCTACTGATCTCAAACAAATACCATCTGGCCCCGAAAGAGTCTACAGCTCGGTGGAGCAGGCGCCAAACGGTGTGGGTTGGGAAATTCACTTTATCTTCTGGAATTTTACACTGTTGGGACTCACTAGGTAGGTTAGAATTCATGAGGGGCTGTGATGTATGATCCAAGCCCCAGGAAGAGCAGGCTCTGATTGCAGGTCCGTTTAACTAGCTTTTTGAGTCAAAGCTGATTCAAGCCCCTTGACTAAACCACCCACCCACACATCCAGTTTGTATCTTTCCTAGGTTGTTAAACCTTGTTATACATCTCACAAATCCTTCATCTTGTACTTTGCTGCCCAACCTTCCACTTTTTCCAGAATTTTGCTCTTTGTGAGCCCATTATTTTCATTCTCTCCGCCAGATTGTTCCTACCTCTGTGCAAACACACTCTAGTACTCTTCATTAAAAAAAAAAAAGAAGAAGAGAAAAATCTAATCCTCTCTAGAGAGTATACCCAGATTTCCAATTGTGTGCTCTTCCTGCAAAACAGGACTTCACTGTGTAGAAGAGACTGCCCTGCAACTCAGAATTGGCCTACCCCAGCCTCCCAAGGCTGGGACTGCAGGCATGAGCACCACCAAGTGCCTCTAATCATTCATTGATACACTGTTTTGAGTAGAGTCTTCCAAATTGATATCTGCTTTTAAAATACTATAAAAATGACAGCAAACCATGTGTACCATCTTTGAACTTGCTTTTTTGGTTTTGTTTCTCTTGGGGTGGAATATTTTTTGCTTTGAGACAAGGTTTTTGAAACTTGAAATTCCCTATATAGTTAAAGATAACTTTGAACTGTTTAGGTGTGTGTGTGTGTGTGTACATACATGTGGAATTCAGGGAATAACTTCAGAGAGCCAGTTTTCTTCTACCTTGTAAGCCCCTTAGGTCATCAATCCTGGCAATAGATATGAATAATTTGCATTGGTATGGATTTTGCTTTATTTATATAAATTTAAGATCAATCTTGTTATATGTATATTTCTGCTCTTGATTAAGGTATTGTGATTGTGTAGTTTATTTTAAAAATGTAATGTATATTAAGGAAATATAGGTTGTTAATGGATAATCATTGATAGTCAAACTTATGTCATGTTAGATTTTCTAGATGTATAGATGTATCTTTCAGTTAGATAGACGTTCTTCATATCTCTCAAAGACTACAGAATATGGCATTTTAAATGTTTTAATAACTTAGGGCTTTTCATGACAATGAGACACATCTGCTCCTGGCAGCACCAAGCTACTTCAAGAGGAAGATGGGCATCAAAGCGGCTCCTTAGCCATTTGGGCAAGAAACTGCTCTTGCCTGGACTGTTGCATAAACTGGACACAAAGAACCCACAGAGAGAGGACTGCTAAACTTGCCTAAAGGTGAAATGATCTTTCGGGGTTCCTGATTCATGAAAGAGTCTGAGAGACATTCTGCAGGATACACAAAAAAAAAGTGACTAAACTGTCTTTAAAATTTCCTGCTTCATGGAAATGTCTGCTGGATACTATGGGCCTGTAGGCTGAAGATGGATGCCCCAACAGTATAAAAAAAAACTTTGGGTGACTGTCCAGGCAGCGAGATATCTCTGTCATTTCTAGAGTTTTGGAAGTTGCTTACTTCTTATTTACTTAGGTAATATTATATCCTTCTGGAGTCTTTGATGGAGTTAAAGAATGGATAGTTATAGTTTTCCTTTGTTATAATAAAAGATAAAATAGATATAAATATTGTAACTGTAATTCTTGCTTAATAACTGTTTTGTTATATGTAATTTTACTATGTTAAAATAAAAGCCTTTCTTTTTTGTTTAAACAGAAAAAGGGGAAATGGTGTAGGAGCTCCTTCTGTATTTCTGTTGCTTTCATTGGTTGAATAAAGAGACTGCCTTGGCCTTTTGATAGGGCAGCCCTTAGGTGGGCGGAGTAGACAGAACAGAATTCTGGGAAGAAGGACAGACAGGCAGACGCCATGGTTTTCCTGCCTGAGATGGACGCTGGTTAGACTCATGCCAGTAAGCCACAGTCAAGTGGCGATACACATTAATGGAGATGGGTTAAATTAATATGTGAGAGTTAGCCAATAAGGAGCTGGAGATAATGGACCAAGCAGTATTTAAATGAATACAGTTTCTGTGTAATCATTTCGGGTATAAGCTAGCTGGGCACCGGGAACATGGCGGGAGTCGGGTAGCCAGGTAGCCAGGACCAAAAACAGACCCGCACCTCTTACAACAGGTTTCTTTACCCACTGAGCTTTCTCAGGGGTCCCACCTCAAACTCTTGATTCTTCTGCCTCTACTGTCTACGTGCTGGGATTACAGGTGTGTTCTACTGCCACTGGCTTTGGACCTTGAGTTTTAAATTCTATTGTTCTTGAGGTTGCCTATGCTGATAGATGGTATAAATCTAGTTAACTGATTTTACTACATGATATTTAAAATGAAAGCAAACTGATTTTTATTTTTTTAGAATTGGGTTTTTATAATTGAAGTTATCCCAAGATTTTTTCTTATTTACTGTGTTAGTTCATCAGGCTTTCTCTCAGGTGAATAGCTAGTATTGTTGTGTCATGAAGTGAATGATCTTATTGTTTTTTGTTCTGTTTTTTTTTTTTTTTTGAGACAGGGTCTCACTATGTAGCTCTGACTGTTCTGGAACTCGCTCTGTTGACCAGGCTGGCCTCAAACTCACAGAAATCCTCCTGCCTTTGCCTCCTGAGTGCTGGGACTAAAAACATGCACCATCACTCCCAGCTATGAATGATTTTTTTAAAAGAGATAAGTCACATCCTGCATTTTTTGTCTCTAAACTAGTTGCTCCACTAGCTGCATTTTCGTTTTCCTGTCTTCTCATGGGTAGACTTTTTCATTTTCGTCAGCTTGATTGGCATGACATGGCCCTTCCTTCTGTTTTTGTCATTCTCTGATTATGATTGGTTTTGAGGTTCTTTCCATGCTTTTACTTGTCTTGATTTACTCTTTTATTAATTGTTCACACCCTCTGTACCACTTCTGATGTGATTTTGTCACTTTGCAAGTCTTTCTGCATGTTCTGAGACGGATCTTTTACGCATTATGACATGTGGCAAATATAAACTAGGCTCTCTGACTCATCTCTTAACCTTAAGCGGGGTCATTTATTACACAGAAAACATACATAGGATTTAGTTTGTGTTTTTTCTTATTTCAACCTTTTGTGTTCTATGGTCTCTACTTTCAGGAGAGCTTTTCCTTCCTGTGGGGACTGCCCTACTCCTACCCTCTGCCCTGGCATCATTTTTCACATTTGAAATTCTTTGGGAATTTATTTTTTCCCCTGTGTGAAGTAAGTCTCTAACTTCATTTTCCTCCCAGGGAACATCAATTCCTCCATTTATTGAGCAGTCCATTTTTAGCAATCTATTACCTGAATAATTACCAAATTTTAAAGTTTTTATTGAGACTATTTCTAGGATTCCTATCTAGTATTTTTTTTAAATCCCTGTTCTTATATTTTACTATTTGAAAATGAACTTCAATGTAATATAAAACAAAAGCAAGTCTACCTCATGTTCCTTTAAAAACTTTTAAATATGTATTATTTTTAATGGTATGTATATGTGTGAGTCTGTTGGGGATATGCGCATGTGAGCACAATGCCCTCCCAGGCCAGAGCCTTGAATATCCCAAGAGCTGGAGTTGCAGGTGGTTGTGAGCCAAGGATTGAGTGATGGGAATCAGACTCAGGTCCTCTATGAGAGCAGTAAGTCTTCTTAACCTGAGCCACCTCTTTGGCCCCTCTCCCTCTTGCTCTTCTCAAGTTGTTTTTCAAAACTTTGAAAACCATAATCTTTGTTGGTCTGTCCAATTCCACAGAAATCTCTGTTGATCTTAGGTCAGAAACAATGGATTTGGGGGAAGAAGTAGCATTATGTATGGTTTTAACTAGGTTTAACATCCTTCAATCATTCAATAATGCCTCATAACTTTCTTCATGGAAGTTTTTTTCCACCCTGTGGGATTTGATTCAATCTACCTTACAGTTTCTGCTGCCACTGTGCACATTGCTGTGATCTGCTGAGTCTCGTATTGATTGACTGGCTGGTTGTTGCCAGTAAATGGAAACAGTACTGGGTTTTGGATCATGTTCCTATATATAGCAGATTTTCTTTTATTAATATTTTTATTTTTTTATATTATACAGTGTTCTGCCTGCACATGTGCCTGCACACCAGAAGAGGGCACCAGATCTCATTACAGATGGTTGTGAGCCACCATGTGGTTGCTGAGAATTGAACTCAGGACCTCTGGGAGAGCAGCCAGTGCTCTTAACCTCTCAGCCATCTCTCCAGCCTCTACAGCAGGTTTTCTACAGTGTGTAAATTGTCTAGGCATGTAATATTGCCTGCAACAACATTAATTTGGCTATCTAGTCTCAATTTAGCTTGTTTCTTTTTCTTATCTTATTGCTAAAGCTGAGATCCTACTACAGTGCTGAAGAGCAGGAATCATTGATGTTTTGAAGGAATCTAAATTTAGTCCTGAAGCATCAGGTTCTATAGCTTTTCTTCAGTTACAAATATTAAGATGAATTATTTTTTACCTACATATACTAGTCAAGGGAATCTACAAAAGTTGTTACTAATAAAAGTAGCCTCTTTTTTTTTACCTACTGGAGGCAATTCTTTCCTTCCACCTTACATTTTTTATTAAAGAAATATCATATTCAGAATTAGAGAGCACAGCATGGAAACCTTGTTTCCATTTCTCAGCTGTTGCAGTAATCAGTAGATAGACAATTTGGTTTCATCTAAATCTATTTTTTTTGGTTTTTTTTGAGACAGGGTTTCTCTGTAGCTTTGGAACTAGCTCTTGTAGACCAGGCTGGCCTCCAACTCACAGAGATCCGCCTGCCTCTGTCTCCCGGGTGCTGGGATTAAAGGTGTGCGACACCACTGTCCGGCTGGTTTCATCTAAATCTTTACTCAGTCCTCACTCCAGTATTATTTTGAAGCAAACATCAGATATCATTTTATTTGTTAATATCTCAACTATATATTTGTGACATAGTATTATCCCTATATTAGTTAGGGATCTTCAGAGAAACACTAAGTGTGGTATGGGTGTGGTTATAGAGACAGGAAGGGAAAGACAGGAGAGGCAGACAGGTGGAAAGGGTACTGGGGATTTATAAGACTCAGCTGTATGCTTAAGGAGGCCGAGAAATCCCAGGATCTACAGATCTACAGTTAGTGTGTCTAGGAGTGTGGCTCTATGGGAGAGCACTTACTTAACATGTATGAGACCCTAGGTCAGATCCCAAAACTAGAAACAAAAACAAAACACAGCACTGTAACCAAATGCATCCCAAGCTGGAAATCCAGAACTGCTGTGTACTTCTAGTCCGGGCCTGAAGGCTGCACAATACACTCCAGTCTCAAAAGCCCACCGGCCTGAAACACAGAGCTATTTTTCAGTCAGGGTCTAACAGTAGGGAAAGAGGAGGTCCACAATTCAAGCAGTACGGCACAAACAGTTCCCTGATCTTTCAGGAAAGATCACGTCTATGTTCTGTAAGCTTAAGTGTGCTATCCACAGTCAGCGAGGAAAGTCTGCATTATTTAGCCTACTGTAGACTGTAATTGTTAGTCTCACCCCCAAATACCCTCACAGACAAATTCAGAATGTTGGACTAAATATCTGGACACAAGTGTCCACTCTTGTTGATATATATAATTAATCACCACGGGCTAGTAATTGGTTCAGTTAGTGAAGGTGCTTGTCACAGAGACCTGATGACCCGAGTTCGGTCCCCAGATCCCACAGTTGAAGGGATGCTAAATGCTAACACTTGTCCTCTGACATCTACATGTACACCATAGCATGTGCATGCCTGAACCCACATATATACACATACCATACAATAATATAACAATAAATAATAAAAGCTAGTTATCTGGGCCTCTGAAACTATTAATAATGCGTTCTCTTATCAAATATTTGTCTAGTCAAAATATTCTACTGTCTTAAAATTTCTAACAGCCTGTTTGGGTTCAAATTCCAGTAAGTGCAATGCGTGTCTGCCTTTGTGCTCATGCCCATCCTTCTGCAGTTTCTGTGCCCTCCAGTTTTGTTGCTGAAGAAACCACATTGTATAATGCTGTGGAGATTCCCACCATCTATGCATTATCTTTATTCTTGGCTTCTAAAACTCTATTTAATTTTTCTTTGAAAGTTTTTAAAAAATATGTATTTATTTATTTATTATGTATACTGTATTCTGTCTGCGTGTATGCCTGTAGGCCAGAAGAGGGCACCAGACCTCATTACAGATGGTTGTGAGCCACCATGTGGTTTCCGGGAATTGAACTCAGGACCTTTGGAAGAGCAGGCAATGCTCTTAACCGCTGAGCCATCTCTCCAGCCCTCTTTGAAAGTTTTATACATGTATATAATCAGTTTTAGATTGTTTTCAACCCACCCCCACCTCTCTGTTTTTCTCCCCTTCCTTACCACTGAAATCCTTTCCCCTTGAACTTTGATCTCTGTGTGTGTTGTTCTCATTGTGTGTGTGTGTGTGTGTGTGTGTGTGTGTGTGTGTGTGTGTGTGTGTGTGGTCTTTCTCATTGTGTGTGTGTGTGAGGGCCACTGAATTTAATTATGGCTGCTTGCATGAGCATGGGAGAGGTCATTTCCTGGAGTATCAACAACTCTCCAGTGGCTACAGCATCAAAGAAAAGGTAACTCCTCCTTCAACAACCATCAAAATCGTCCCTCAAGGGGTGGGGCCTCATGACCCTCTCTCCCTCCCATGATAAAATATTGGTTACTGATGGCCCAGTCTTGTGCAGTGATCAGTGCTGTCCTAAGGCCATAAATACAACTGCCAAGTCATGTCCAGAAGAAATATTTCGCTCACACACTTCTCCATCCTCTGGTTCTTGCACTCTTCCTGCCCCTTCTTCCACAATGCTCCCTAGGCCATCCAGGGGGTGTCACATTTAAAGCCAAGTGCTCCATTGTCACTTATTCTTGGTAGTTTGATCAGTTATGAGTCTCTGCATTAACTGCCATCTGCTACAATAAAAATCTTTCCTGATGTCTCTGCCTCCTTCAACGAATCCTACTGGCATGTGCCACCACAACCAGCTAATAATAATAATAATAATAATAATAATAATAATAATGACATCTCGAAATTTATGGGCAAATAGATAAATCTAGAAAACATCATATTGACTGAGGTAACCCAGCCCCAGAAAGAAAAATATAATATATGCTCACTCATAAATGGCTTTTAGACATAAAGCAAAGAAAAAACAGCCTATAATTCACAATCCCAGAGAATCTAGACAACAATGAGGCTCATAAGAGAGACATACATGGATCTAATCTATGTGGAAAGTAGAAGAAGACAAGCTCTCCTGAGTAAATTGGGAGCAGGGGGATCATGGGAGAGGGTAGAAGAAGAGGGGAGAGTAAGAGAGGGGAGTGGAGAAAAATATATAGCTCAATAAAAACAATTAAAAAAATAAATATTTTAATCAAAAAAACTTTCCTGATGAATACTGAGAGCAGTAATATTCTCAATATATATATACAGGCACACTTACATACATACGTGTGTATGTGTATGTGTGTGTGTGTGTGTTGAGAAGGTAGTTAGCCAACATGTCTGATTGGCAAAATAATAGCAGTAAGTTTCCACAGAGCCTATGAGCGTCCTAGTCATAGACTCTTGTCCAGTATTTAGTAACAGGCATGAATCACCTCCTAGGAACCAGGCCTCAAATCCAATCCAGTTGGTTACCCCGCTAATACTCATGCCACCATTGCACCAACGATCACATCTTGCCTGGCAGGCCATTATTGTATCTTACAGGGTTCACAACAGGGTAAGACAGTTGACTCCCTCCCATTTCCACACTCTGCCTCCAAGAGCCTATATAGCAAAGCTTCCAGCTCTGGCTTCATTTGTCAATGACTTGTGACTAAAGTAGGTGTTCAGCAATAGAGTCTTGCCATCTAATTCTGGTAAGCAATCAAGACCAGTGGCTGTGGCCTTTTTTGCTTTGGGGTTTCCTGGGACCTCCCTGACCAACAATTAGTAGGGAAGTATCCTACACTCAGCACTGGAATTTTTGCTTAGTAATCTATGACTTCTGGGAACATTGTCAATTCAAAACTTTAAAAATATTTTTAATTAAAAACTTTTAGGTATTTATTAGTGTTTAGTACAAAGTCTGACATCTGGCCTCACAGCTCTGAAATGTGTAGCTGTGAGAGATGAAGGTGCAGGAAGCTGGCATCCAACAGCAGGCGGTTAGCAATGTGGCCAGAGATGAACACCAGTCTTGCTGGGTCCTGCCCTGCCCAGGTCACAGCTCTGAGGAAGAAAGCATGCTGAACAGTTTCCACAGGGTTAGCTCTGGTTCACACAAACAAACAAGCAAGCAAATGGAGATCTCTAGTAAGTTTCTTTGGTGTTTAGAGAAGTTGGGGTAGGTTAGGGAAAATTGGGGGAACATAATACAGGGAGAAATCCAATTGAATCCTCACTAGGGGAAAAAAAATCAAGAATTCCAGGATAACTGACAACTGCTTAAGCCAGGCGTCCTCCCTTCCCAGCCTTAAAGCCGCAATTTTCTAGGAATCTCATGGGAAATTCCATTGGCAGGGAAAGGATGTGTTACGTACTAAACTACTTTTGCAAACTTAGTGACTTCTCTATTTGCTTTATAAGATTATAGTCCCAGCCAAGGTATCTCTGGTGCTTTACCTCACTTTTCAAAATAGAGAAAAATGAAGGGTTCATGTAACCTTTTTAGATGTAACATGAGAGACACCAAAGTGGCTTATATGGCTTATGCCAAGGCAGTAATTCATTACAGCTCTCTCTTAAGGAAACCACACCCACATTTGGGTATGTCTAATTCTTTTGGATTCTCTCTTAGAAAAGCCCAGATCCATGCTCTGAGGTTCCGATTTTTTGTCTCCACTTTCCCGCTCCATCCCTCCCTCTCTTCTCTCCACTCTCCTTCTCCTCAAGCTTAAGCCTATGTTACATGGCTTCTAATAAAATATCAAACCTGATCCATCATACCGGCTAGTTCCCAAACTCTTTTTAGTACTGAAGCCACAAATCCCAGTTTCAAGAGAGTTTTCATCCCGAAAAGACTGAGGGAATTCTTCAGGCTGCAGAGGGAGACAGCATGGAGCTGAGTCTCTGTTCGTCCCCTCACCACAAAGGGCCATGATTCACAGGGGACAGATACACAGCATTGCTTTCTACTTCCCAGAGAATGTGTCTCCTGCCCAGCATAGCAGACTTAACTGAGGTGCTGTGCCCGGGAGCGAAGCCTCAGGTGGGAAGAGGACTGGGTGAGATGCAGAATTGCTGAGCCTAATAGAGGCTGAGGGTGAGGGCCCAGGTGGCCGGAGAGGCCTCCACTCTTTCAACCTCAGTGTTCCCTCCTTCATGCAGCATGCACTCTCAAGGTGGCTCAGCAGTTAAGAGCACTGGCAGGTCTTTCGGAGGACCCGGGTTCAATTCCCAGCATCCACATGGCAGCTCATCTATAACTCCAGTTCCAGAATATCTGAAGCCCTATTCCTGGCCTTCTCAGGCATGATGCACCGGCATACATACAGGCTAAAACAATCACACACACAAACAGTAAAAATAAAATTAAAAAACAAAACAAATGAGAATGTAGTCTCAAAACTCATCCTTAAAAAGGGAGCTTGTTCCCAAGTATGCTGGCTTGGACTTGGAGCTTTCTTTCTACTGCCTGCCTCTCACCGGAGCCGGCCACATGGCAAGCGTTACGGCCAGTTTGGGAGGAGGGATAGAGGACAATCTCCAGCAGTAACCATACATTGCACTTATCTCTGCATCAATGTCTGTCCTGTGTTATAGATTCAGGCAGTTCATTCATTTGTGTGCTGTGTGTGAAACAGCCGAATAGTCTATGTGTCCCTGGCTTAGTACAAACCTTGGCTCATAGTGACTCAGCAAGTGTTTGTCAGAAGAATAGATGGAGGAAAGATAAGAAAAACCCCGGACTTGAAGTCAGGAAACCTGAGTTCTCTTCTTGTATTACTGACAACTCTTAGCGAAGTCACCTTGTCACCCTGGCTTAGTTTCCTTATAGGGAAACGAGGTGGTTGGATGGTTGATCTCTAAGACCTCTGTAGAATCTCTTTTATATGAGTCTGTGATGGCACAATCCAAAATATCCTGACCCATGTTAAGGCTAAATATTATCCCCAGAAGATGACACCTATTTTTAAAGCAGTCTTCTAAAAAGAAAAAAAAAAAAGCCCATAGCCCAAGGAGTGGCTCTAATTCTAGATTCAGTACCTTCAGGGCAGTCATGGAATAGATTATTTTCTCTGTCAGATTCCAGTCCCCATGCCAGTCAGCAGCCGGGATCGGCCACCATCCTGACAGATGTCCAAATGTTACACAGCAGACTTTGACTGCCAGGTGACAGGAGGGCCAGGGAAGAAACGATGTCACTCAGATGCCTCTGCCCCAGTACATACGTCTGCCTCCTTCTCAGGGACAAGTCTACACAGAAGTCTGGTATTCAACATAGTTCTCATTCTGCACCTGGGTCTGCTGACGACTTCATCGTGAGGAATGCCATGGTATAACCCAAAGCCGAGTTCAAAGGACTAGTCTAAAGGGGGAATTGTGGGTCTGCTTCCACAGGGAAGTTTTGCTATAAAGAAGAGGCCCTAGGTAAAGGGTGAAGGTGGATGTGAGTGAACTGGAATGCTGTTGAGAAACACAGATTTTATTTGGTTGGTTTCTGTCTGTACTGGTACTGTACAGACTTTACTCCAAATTCCCAGTGCAACCCTGGGAAGTAAATATTGTATTATTATCTCTTCCCACTCCACTTTCATACTAATGAGGAGACAGAGGGTCAGACAGGTTTGCCCATGATTTATACAACCAGTAAGTGTGGGAGACCAGAGTCCTTCCCACAGAACTCATCATTTTGCCCTAATATGCTGCTTTTTGGTACTTGGAAGAAGGGACATAAAAAGTCAATAGCATCTCCATGTTCTGCTTAATGAAGATAATAACACTGGTAATAATGAGTTTTTGCAAAATTTTCAGTTGCAAATTACTTTGATCACATTATCTCATTTATTTAATTTAGTTATTTATTATACAGGGATATAACCCATTTTCACTAGCATGCATTCTGTTCTTTGAGCATACCTGACATTTCTCTCAACTGATTTGTACCATACTCTTTTCAAGTGAATATTTTAGCCCTAACCCAAAAGAAATACTGAGGTTCAGAGAAGGTAGCTAATAGGGCAATATCCCACAGGATGAAGATCGCTCTTGGAAAACATTCCTCTGGGGTCCCCATAAGTACCAGGGATCTATTAAGTAGACGTTTTGAGAAGCTCTGCTGGGCCAGTCATACTTCTCAGCTTTGCATTTTTGCCTGTCTTTTCCAGTCTCACAGAACTGCTGGCACTCAGGAACCAGAGAATCATGAAGCTTGGAACGTGGAAGGGCTTTGGGAAGTGACTCAGCCCTCAGATCTCAGAGGATCCTGAGAGTTCCCCACAGGTAGAGGGAAGGCTGGGTAAGAGGGCCACCATCCGCATTCAGCCATCAGTAAAACTAGCAGCGACGTCTCTCTCCTGAAGGAGCCTTTGTATGTGTTAGAAAAAAACCTAGTGAATGACGATGGACAGCGGTAAGACACTGTTAGGTTGCTCCTTCTGGCAGCAAGAAGATTGCTAAACCATTCCCACAAACAACATATGATCTGTGGACGCTGAGACCTGGAGAGTGGGAGGAGGCGGAGAAGAAGCAGAGAGTGCCCACGGCAGGCTGGTGATGAGTCAGCTGAAAGGGCACATAGGTTCTAATAGCCCTTCCACGACAAAAGCTCTTGCCATTCCCCTCCCTCCCTCCACACACAGCTGCCTAGAGTAAACACGTTTGCGATGGTAGGAGGGATGGGGAAAGGCTACCTCCTGCACTTCTGTCAAAGGCAAGGTAGAGCTGAAGGAAAACCTGCAAATGTGGAATGAGCATGGACCAGAACTGTGAAGAGCTAAAGAAGCAAGACTCTGGGCCTCACTTAGGCTGTAGCGTGCGATTCAGGCAAATCTTCCCAGATCCAGAAGAGACCCATCTGATAGGATGGGGGCGGGGGGGACGACGACGACACACTGGTTTGGTCTCCTTCATCGACTACTATCATGTGATCCTTATGTTTGTTTGCTTGCTTATTTGTTTGCTTTCTGCCTGATTGATTCTAAAATGTGGTTCAGGTCATAGTCTCTTTGTGTGCATTGGTACAAAGCTGTCCTGATTATTTCATCGCGGCCAGTCCTTCATACAGTTGGCCTCCTCTTTGGGAGGAGCTGGTCTCTCAGGGACCCACTCCTATCTGTTATGCCCAGAACCGCGAAGTACCCCCTCCAAAACCAACAAGGAGACCGAGTCCCATATGTAAAAGCAAAGAGCCTTTATTTTATACAAGTTTGCAAACTCGGTCTCTCCATGTGTCCAATGTATTGGAATAAACGGAGAGCCCCGAGCTCAGTCAGAGTTGGGTTTTTATAGTAGTAGAGGTGGGGGTGAGGGATTTCTAAGGTTCAGGACCCCTGATTGGCTGACATTTGTTTAGGGGTGCCCTGGTGAATGTGTGCTGGCAGGTGATCCTAAATACAAAGTTGGAACGTTAGGCATTTCCTTTGGATAGTCTGTTCTTGGGTGGTGCTCAGGTAATCTTAGTTTATGGTCCTTCCTGCAGCCAGGTACTGCTTCAGGGTAAACTACTGAGACTCAAGCTTCCATTAAACTTACCAATGGCTGAGTCCTGGCAGGTGATAATGGTTGGAAGTAAAGAACTTCCTTTGGGTGGTCTATTTCTCATGGCTGGCTCCTACACTTATCCATGTATCTCACTTTGCAACCCTCCTCTGAAAATGTTGTTTGCCTGGTTTTTGGGTTTTTTTTGTTTTTAAAATTTTTATATATGCGTGTGTGTATGTGTTAGTGTTATGGTAATAATAAAATGGTGCCATTCTCCGAGTGGCTGCAGTGGGCAGGAGGTCATGAGACCATGGTGGGCCACAAAGACAGCTGAGTCCCAGGCAGGGAGTGGTGTGGCAGGTGAGAGACTGAGAAGAATAGGCACCATTATGCAGAGTGAGGTTGGATATTTATTTAGTGGGTTATGAAGGGGAAAGGGGGGAAGGGGAGAAGAGAGAAGAGCAGAAAGAGAGGCAGAGAGAGAGAGAGAAACAGAGAGGATGGAAGGGGAGAAGTGGGGAGAAGGGAGAGAGGCAGAAGCTGCCTCTTTGGGAGAGAGACAGAAAAAGGAGGATGGGGCTTGTCTCTTAAAGGGACAGGACAGACCATTACAGTGAGTATGTGCATGTCCATGCTTGTGGATGCCATAACAGGGTATTGGATCCCCAGAAGTTACAGGTGGTTTGTGAGCAGCCTGGTGTGGGTGCTAGGAATCAAACTCAGGTCTTTCTCTTTAGCCTTAGATTTTTTTTCCCTTTCACCCAAATCAAGGAACCTCCTTCTGAAGTCTCAGGTGGGACACTCTGGCAGAGATAGCCTGTCTTTGCTCTGGAAGAACAGCTGCTTTTCTTGCCCAGGTTGCTTACCTGATTGCAGCAGTCTGGACTGAGTTAACTGGCTGGAAGCTACCTGCCTCTGGCTGCTCTCAGCCTCCTCTGCAACACCTGCCCTCCTGAGTTTCACTTCTGTTCATTGTTGTGTTTGAATCAAACACAATCTGGCTCAAAATTCACCACCCGCAACCCCTCTCACAGCCCCCTGACTTCTACCCTGAGCTCTGCCTCCCTGCCAGGTACAGACTGCCCCATGAGAAGATGACATCCATGTACAGGATTCAGCATAGCAGAGGAACTAAAGACAAGAGAAGACAACACCAGCAAAGGTAGCTGCAATTAGAAAATCTAGAAAACCCTTGAAATTTCAGCATTCATTTAGTACTTGGTAGGATCATATTTTGAATTATATTCAGGGAAAACAGATCATCACTTCTCTGGAGCTTGGGGCCTCTGCTGGGATCAGGGAGATTGTTTGAATTACATTCGTTTGACTCATCTACTTACTACCTTTAGGCGCTGTCTTAGTTTTATTTCTGTTACTGTGATAAAAAAAAAACTTGACATAAAACAAGTTAGGGGTAAACAGTTTATTTCAGCTCACAGTTCCAGGCTATTGTCCACCACTGCAGGCAAAGTCAAAGCAGTAGGAGCTGAAGACACTGGTCACATCACATCAAGAGTAGAGAAAAACAAATGCATGCATGCTTGCTTGCTTGCCTATGCTCAAGTCCCAGAGGCAGGAGCTGAAGACAGCTGGTCACATCACATTGAGAGTAGAGAAAAACAAATGCATGCATGTTCGCTTGCTTGCTTATGCTCAGCTTGTTTTCTCTACTTACAGTCCAGGACCCTCTGTTTAGGGAATGGTACGGTAGGCTGGTCTTCCCACAGCAATTCATTTGATTGACACAACTATCTAAGGACAGTCAGCCTAATGTAGCATCCCTCATGGAAACTCTTTCCTTGGGCGATTCTAGGTTGTGTCAACTTGACAATTAAAGCTTGCCATCACATAGTCCATGTTCTAGAGATGTTGACTATCATAAGAACCATGTTTATGATGTGGGTGGACATGTGGCATTTGCCCTCCTTGCTAGTACCTTCAGCCTTTATCTCACTCCAGGCCCATAGCTTGGATAGATCTGCTTCCCACGCCTTTCTCAAGTCTATCCTCCTGCATCGTACCTCCAGAATAACTTCTCAGAACCTCACAGCCATCTTGTCAGTTTCCTATCTTTGAGACAAGGTGTCACTATGTAGACCAGGCTGGCTTTCTTCCTGCCTCTGGCTCCTGAGTGCTGGGATTAAAGGTGTGCACCACCATGCCCAAAAGTTTCCTGTCTTTTTCTTTTTTTTTTTTTTTAATTGTCTCTATGGTATGGGAGAATTGTCTGTATTCTGTCAATCATGATTTAAATAAACTCTGATTGGCCATTAGCCAGGATGTATAGGTGGGACAACCAGACAGGAAGTAGAGGTGGAGCAAGGAGAATAGGAGAATTCTGGGAAGCAGGAAGCTCTCTCAGCATTCCTCCCCAGACCATTGAAGAAGCAGGATGTGACCTGCCCTGCTGAGAAAGGTACTGAGCCATGTGGCTAACATAGATAAGGATAATGGGTTAATATACATTATAAGAGCTAATACGAAGCCTGAGCTAATGGGCCAATCAGTTTATAACCTAATGTAGACTCTCTGTTTGATTTTCTTTGGGACTTGCCAGCTGTGGGAACTGGGCAGGACAGAAACCACAACAAAGCCAGCCCTCGTGTTACATCTCTACCTACATTTTAAGCTCTCTAGAGACATGAACTAGATGTATTTTTATATTTCCTAGGTCTCAATGATACTCAAACTTTGATACAAAGATTCGGAATGTAACTCCTTGGCTTTCACCTCAAATACACCTAGAGACGTGGGGCAGGACTGAGGCTCAGACACCTGCCTTTTGCATCCCCAAAACACAAACCACAGAAAAGGGTGGTGCTATTGGTCTATAGATCACAGATTGAAAAATTCCACATACACACACCTTTTAGCTTACGTGTGCAAGTAAACTAAAAAGGGTCCAGGCCTGTCTACAACTCACTGTGTAGCCCAATGTGGTCTCAAACCCCTACTTAAGCTTCCCAAGACCTAGGATTACAGTTAAGGCAGGATTTCTGGCTTCCCAAGATGTTTGTTTTGGTCTCATTTAGAGGAACATTTTTTAAATTTTTTGTGTTGGTTGCCAACATACAAACAGCAGGTTCTTTAGCCTGATTACCAACTTTTCCTGAATAACAACAACAGAAACCAGATCTACTAACTTCAGATTAGTAAATCCCTTCCCCAAGGACACAGTCTGCTGAAGCTGCTCAGTCTTGACTCTGTGAGGGATGTCATCTCCAAAGCACCCCAAAGTTCCCAGGACACACTCTCATCTTCTTGCCCCACTGAGCAACCATTGCTGTTTGCCCTCCAGTTGCCACGGAGATGACTCATTTAGGCATTCTGCTTCACTCATTAGCGCTATGTACATGGGCCCTGAGCTGCACTGGAGTTTGTAAGCCCTGTGACAACACATTTACCACCACACAGAGCCAGGCAAGGAGCTCCCAAACTGTGTCCCCCACTACCACCACCTGTAGCCTTGGCATAGCAATGCCAGAATACCCTGGGGCACCATTAAGTCACCGAGCCTCCCCAAGAATATCATGGTCGCCTCTGTAAAGTGGAAAGATGACTAATACAAAGAAAATGACATTCTTTTGGAATGATGTTATATGGCTGTCAGAAGGAGGCATGTCAAAAAGAGTTCACTCAGACACCAGGGGACAGTGTCCTGGTGTAAAAGGATCCGAGGGTGGCCTTTCCTCCACCTGTTCCACAACCACCAGTCCCTCCCTTTGGCTGATTACATGCTCACCAAACAACCTCCTGGTTGTGCATTCCATTCCAGGAGGCAGGTATCTTGGGAAACAATGTTGACAATTCTGGTCACTGGACAGCTATGACCGTTCATGGCCCACTTGTACAGTGGCTTCCTGGCATGCGCGTTTCTTATTCAGTGATGCTACTGCAGGCCCCATGGAGCCTGAACTAATAGTAAAATGGAGCTCCTGACCTTGCAGCATTGAATACTTGAGCAAGACCTGAAGAGTGACATTCTCACCAAGAGACAACCTTCTGCTGGCCAGGGATTGGGCCTGCCCCAGTCCCAGAATGCTGTAGCTTCCAACTTCAGCCATGGTCTGCAGTCAGAGACTGGTGAGTCTTGGTTCTACTCAGAGTCTGCCTGTCCCTGAGAGATGTCACTGTACTCTGGGCTGCACCTGACACACAGAAGCACCCTGGAAATGTGAAGAGTCTCAAGTGGAAACGCTGAAGCAGAAGCCAGGTGACTAGCCATACCCTGGTGAGAGCCTATGCCTCTTCATTTCGACAGTCCCTTTCATTTCCCTGTGCCACGCCTAGATTCCTGAGGCTGCCAGAGAGAACTGGCGAAAGCAAGAAGAGACCAGTGCTGGCCTTCAGCCAGTGAGCAATCACTGAAGTGAGAACCACTGTCATTACCCATCATGCCTCTGTCAGCTTCCTGGTGGCTCAGAGGCACTCTTCTCAGAACCCTGGTTACCGGGAGAGGGGGAAGCTCTGGAGGAAGACAGAACAACCAGGTTATCAGCTCTGAGGCAGCAGAGCCATACAGCACAGGGCACAGAGGGGCTGTGGTCTGCTGCATAGGAAGGCAATCTGGCCGACTCGAGACATGCAGAAAACGTCACTGCTACCCCTGATGTTAAAATGGGTTACACAGTCGTTAACCAACTGGGTCAAGTAAAGGAGTTCCATGAAGGGAGAGTTTTAGGTTCTCTGCTAGCAGCCTTGCATAGCAAGTGAGCAAACCCCTCCCTGTTACTTCTGTACAGCCCCCCCCCCCACCGTCTCCTGACAGCCAGCTCTCAGATCCACCTAGTCCTCTCTGAGGCCACAACAAGATCCTGGGTTTACGCTGGCTTTACTTTTCACAAAGAATATCAAAAGGAATCCTGTACCCCCACCACCTAGAGTGAACCTTGTTTCCGTTCTCCTAGATTAACTCTGTTTTGTGCTAACTAAGCTCAGGTGCCATAACATTAGAAGCTATAAACAGTAAGGGCATTTTGTCATCTTACTTAATGCCATTTTTTCTTATAAAAACCCAAACTATTATCACACCTAAGAAAATGAACAATTGTTCTGCAATGTCCTCTGAGACTCAATCAATGTTCAGTTTCACCTAATGTTAGGACTAACAGTGAGTTTGTAGGCCTTGTCAGTGTGTTGCAAAGCTTTTTCTTTTTCTATTTTCCTCCTGAGACAGCAGCTCACTGTGTAGTGCTGGCTAGCTTCAAACTCTTGATCCCCTTACCTCGACCTCTCATTTGCTAGGGTTACAGGTGTGTATCACCACACCTGACTTTCTGTAGAAGCCCAAGGCTGAGGGGAGGGCTCAGGACAGAAAGTTGTTTTTTGTTAAATTTATTTGAAACTTCTTTCCGTGAGATAAGATTTCTCTCGTATTTTCAAAGAGAATGCCTGTATGTGCCCCTAAGTCCAAGGGATAAATCTGTTAGTGGTGGGGGAATGGGAGAGAGAATGGAGGACTTCAGAGACAATGGGACAGCTTTAACAGGACAGATATTATTCCCGAATGGCATGAGCCTAGACTCACAAAGCAGACTTTCCCAGCACTTTGCACCCGGCAGATTTTCTCCCAAGGCTGACATATCTAATGTGCTGCTTTCCCCCTTGTAGGTTCCTAGATCCCAATCTATGGAGCCCCAGAGTCCTCCTCATTCGTGAACCAGTTGTGACATGATGAGCCCATTGATTCTGAGCCCCTCCCCTGCTGGGTTTTCCAGTCTGCTTTCTCAGGTTGGCTCTAAAGAACCTGACCTGAGGGAAGTGGTTTTCCAAGACCCTCCTCATTACTATCCCTGGTGTAACACGTCAGCTCTTGACCCATCAAAAGCTCGCAGCAATTGCTATCCAGTCTGAAAAAAAGAAAAGTGTGAATAGAAAGAGATTCTAGGAAATTCCAACCTTGTATGTGTGTTAGGGGAGGGGAACTTATAATCACAAATTTCTTTTTTTAATTTTATTGAGCTATACGTTTTTCCCTGTTACCCTCCTTCCTCTCCCCTCCCCTTCAACCTTCTCCCATGGTCCCCATGCTCGCAATTTATTCAGGAGATCTTGTCTTTTTCTACTTCCCACATAGATTAGATCCATGTATATCTCTCTTAAGGTCCTCTTTGTTGTCTAGGTTCTCTGGGATTGTGATTTGTAGGCTGGTTTTCTTTGCTTTATGTTTAAAAGCCACTTATTAGTGAGTAGATATGATATTTGTCTTTCTGGGTCTGGATTACCTCACTCTAAATGATGTTTTCTAGATCCATCCATTTGCCCGCAAATTTCAAGATGTCATTATTTTTTTTCTGCTGTGTAGTGTTCCATTGTGTGAATGTACCACATTTTCCTTATCCATTCTTTGGTCGAGGGGCATTTAGGTTGTTTCCAGGTTCTGGATATGACAAACAATGCTGCTATGAACGTAGTTGAGCACATGTCCTTGTGGTACATTGAGCATCCTTTGGGTATGTACCCAAAAGTGGTATTGCTGGATCTTGAGGAAGGTTGTTTCCTAATTTTCTGAGAAATCGCCATACTGATATCCAAAGGGGCTGTACCAGTTTAGACTCCTGCCAGCAATGGAGGAGTGTTCCCTTTACACTGCATCCTCTCCAGCATAAGTTGTCATCAGTGTTTTTGATCTTGGCCATTCTTACAGGTGTAAGATGGAATCTCAGAGTTGTTTTGATTTGCATTTCTCTAATAGCTAAGGATGTTGAGCATTTCCTTAAGTGTCTTTCAGCCATTTTAGATTCCTCTGTTGAGAGTTCTCTGTTTAGGTCTGTACTCCAGTTTTTAATTGGATTATTTGTTCTTTTGATAACCAATTTCTTGAGTTCTTTGTATTTTGGAGATCAGTCCTCTGTCTGATGTGGCTTTGGTGAAGATACTTTCCGTTTTGTCTTGTTGACTATGTCCATTGCTTTACCGAAGCTTTTCAGTTTCAGGAGGTCCCATTTATTAATTGTTTCTCTCAGTGTCTGTGCTGCTGGGGTTCTATTTAGGAAGTGGTCTCCTGTGCCGATGGATTCAAGTGTACTTCCCATTCTCTCTTCTATGAGGTTCAGTGTGTCTGGCTTTATGTTGAGGTTTTTGATCCATTTGGACTTGAGTTTTGTGCATGGTGATAGATATGGATCTATTTTCATTCTTCTACATGTTGATATCAAGTTATGCCAGCACCATTTATTAAATATGCTTTCTTTTTTTCCATTTGATATTATTTGCTTCTTTGTCAAAAATCAGATGTTCGTTGTTGTGTGGATTAATATCTGGATCTTTGATTCAGTTCCATTGGTCCTCTTGTCTGTTTTTATGCCAATACCAGGCTGTTTTCAGGACTGTAGCTCTGTAGTAGAGTTTGAAGTCAGGGATTATGATGCCTCCAGAAGTTCCTTTATTGTACAAGATTGTTTTGGCTATCCTGGGTTTTTTGCTTTTCCATATGAAGTTGAGTACTGTTCTTTCAAGGTCTGTGAAGAATTTTGATGGGATTTTGATGGGCATTGCATTGAATCTGTAGATTGCTTTTGGTAAGATTGCCATTTCTACTATGTTAATTCTACATACTCAAGAGCATGGAAGATCTTTCCATTTCTTCTTCAGTTTCTTTCTTCAAAGATTTAAAGTTCTTTTCATACAGGTCTTCCACTTGTTTGGTTAGAGTTACTCCAAGATATTTTATGTTATTTGTGGCTATTGTGAAGGGTGATGTTTCTCTGATTTTTTTTTCTCAGCCCATTTATCATCTGTGTAAGGGAGGGATACTGATTTTTTTTTTGAGCTAATCTTGTATCCTGACTGAAGGTGTTTATGAGTTGTAGAAGTTCCTTGGTAGAATTTTTGGGGTTGCTTATGTAAACTACCATACCATCAGCAAATAGTGATAGTTTGACTTCTTCTTTTCTGATTTTTATCTCCTTGATCACCTTTTGTTGTCTTATTGCTCTAGCTAGGACCTCAAGAACTGTATTGAATAGATATGGAGAGAGTAGACAACCTTGTCCCTGATTTCAGTGGGATCGCTGTAAGTTTCTCTCCATTTAGTTTTATGTTGGCTGTTGGCTTGCTGTATATTGCCTTAATTATGTTTACATATGTTCCCCTCTCCAAGACCTTTATCATGAAGGGATGTTGTATTATGGAAAAGGCTTTTGCAGCATCTAATGAAATGATCATGTGGTTTTTATTTTTCAGTTTGTTTATATGGTGGATTACATTGACAGATTTTTGTATGTTGAACCATCCCTGCATCTCTGGGATGAAGCCGACTTGATCATGGTGGATCATGGTTCTGATGTGTTCTTGGATTTGGTTTGCCAGTATTTTATTGAGTATTTTTGCATCAATGTTCATGAGTGAGATTGATCTGTAATTCTCCTTCTTAGTAATGTCTTTCTGTGGTTTGGGTATCAGGGTAATCGTAGCCTTATAAAAAGATTTTGGCAACGTCCCTTCCATTTCTATTGTGTGGAACAATTTGAGGAGTATTGGTATTAGTTCTTCTTTGAAAGTCTTGTAGAATTCTGAGCTGAAACCATCTGGTCCTGGGCTTTTTTGGGTTGGGAGATTTTTGATGACTATTTCTATTTCTTTAGCAGTTATATGTCTATTTGATTTGCTTATCTGGTCTTGATTTAATTTTGGTAAGTGATATTTATCCAGAAAGTTGTCCATTTCCTTAAGTTTTCCAGTTTTGTGGAGTACAGGTTTTCAAAATATGACCTGATGATTCTTTGTATTTCCTCTGTATCTTGTTACATCCCCCTTTTCATTTCTGATTTTGTTAATTTGGATATTCTCTCTCTGCGTTTGGTTAGTTTGGATAAAGATTTGTCTATTTTGTTGATTTTTCTCGAAGAACCAACTCTTTGTCTTATTGATTCTTTGTATTGTTTTCTGTGTTTCTATTTTGTTGATTTCAGCTCTCAATTTGATTATTTACTGCTATCTAGTTCTCCTGGGTAAGTTTGCTTCCTTTTGTTCTAGAGTTTTCAAATGTTCTGTTAAATCACTAGTGTGGGATTTTTCCAGCTTCTTTAGTAGGCTTTTAGTACTATGAACTTTCCTCTTAACACTGCTTTCATTGTGTCCCATAAATTTGGGTATGTTGTGTGGTCATTTTTGTTGAATTTTAGGAAGTCTTTAATTTCTTCCTTTGTTTCTTCCTTGAACCATTGATGCTTCAGGTGAGCATTGTTTAATTTCCATGTGTTTGTGGGCTTTCTGGAATGAGTGTTGCTGATGAATTCTAATTTTAAGCCATTGTGATCTGATAAGATACATGGGGTTAGTCTAATTTTTTTGTATCTCTTGAGGTTTGTTTTGTTACTGAGTATGTAGTCAATCTTTGAGAAGGTTCCATGAGGTGCTGAGAAGGAGATATATTCTTTTCTGTTTGTATGGAATGTTCTTTAGATGTCTGTTAACATCTGTTAGTTCTCTTATTTCTCTGTTAATTTTTTGTTTGACAAACCTGTCCAGTGAAAAGAGTGGAATGTTGAAGTCTCCCACTATTAGTGTGTGGGGTTTAATGTGTGATTTAAGCTTTAGAAGTGTTTCCTTTACATGTGAGGGTGCCCTTGTATTAGGGGCATAGATGTTCAGTACTGAGATCTCATCTTGATGGATTATCCTGCGACTAATATGAAATGTCCTTCTTTGTCTCTTTTGATTGATTTTAGTTTAAAGTCTATTTTTCTAGGTATTAGGATAGCTACAATAGCTTGTTTCTTGGTCCACTTGATTGAAAATTTTTTTCCCAACTCTTTACTCTGAGGCTGTGTCTGTCTTTGAGGTTGAGCTGTGTTTCTTGTATGCAGAAGAAGGATGGATTCTGTTTTCGTATCTAATCTGTTAGCCTGTGTCTCTTTATAGGTGATTTGAGTCCATTTATATTAAGGGATATAAATAACCAGTGACTGCTATCTCCTATTATTTTAGTTTTTGTTGTTGGTGATGTTATTTTGTGTGTTTTTCCCATCTTTGGGATTTGCTGCTGTGAGATCATCTATTATCTGTGTTTTTGTGGATGTACCCAACTTCCTTGGGTTGGAGTTTTTCTTCTAGCACCTTGTGTAGGGTTGGGGTTGTGGCTAGGTATTGGTTAAATCTGTTTCTGTCATGGAATATCTTGTTTTGTCCTTCTATGGTGATTGAAAGTTTTGCTGGATATAGTAGTCTGGGCTGGCATCTGTGGTCTCTTAATGTCTTCATAATGCTTGACCATGACCTTCTGGCTCTCATTGTCTCCACTGAGAACTCAGGTGTAATTCTGATAGGTCTACCTTTATATGTTACTTGGCCTTTTCCCTTTGCAGTTCTTAATATTCTTTCTTTATTCTGTATGTTTAGTGTTTTGATTATTATGTGGTGAGGGGATTTTTTTTTAACCAGTCTATTTGGTGTTCTGTAAGCTTCTTGTATCTTCATAGGCATATCGTCTTTAGGTTGGGAAGGTTTTCTTCTATGACTTTGTTAAATATGTTTCTGTGCTTTTGAGTTGGACTTCTCCTTCTATACTTATTTTTCTTAGGTTTGGTCTTTTCATGGTGTCCCATATTTCCTGGATATTTTGTGTTAAGTTTTTGTTAGATTTAATATTTTCTTTGACCGATGAGTCTATTTCCTCTATTGTATCTTCAGTGCTTGAGATTCTCTCTTCCATCTCTTGTATTCTGCTCTTTATGCTTGTGTTGTGGTTCCTTATCATTTTCTCAGGATTTCTGTTTCTATAATTCCCTCATCTTATGTTTTCTTTATTGTCTCTATTTCAGTTTTCAAGTCTTAAATAGTTTCTTTCATATGTTTGATTGCTTTTTCTTGATTTTCTTTAAGGGATTTGTTGATGTCTTCCAATTTTTGTTTGTGTTTTCCTCCATTTCTTTGAAGGAATTTTTTCATTTCCTCTTTAAGGGCCTCAAACATTCTCCTAAAGTTATTTTTTAGGTCCTTTTCTTCTGCTTCATCTATATTTGATTGTTCAAGTCTTGCTATTGTGGGGCCACTGGTTTTTACTAGTGTCGTGTTGCTCTTTGTGGTTTTGCGTGTGTTCTTACCTTGTTTACCCATCTTGTCCTCTGATTGGTGTAGCTGGGGCTGTCTGTGACTCTCGTTATCAGTCTTCCAGGTGCCAGTAGATCCAAGGCTCTGATGGTTGTTTCTCATGGTGCAGTCAGGGCCACGGTTCCAGTCACCCCGTTGGTCACCCAGTGTTCCTCCTGGAGGTCTCTTGGCACTCCCAGGGTTTGCTCTGCAATACCAGGGGTCATTTGGACCTGCTCCCATGGAGATTGCTTTTGGGGGGCTCTTTCTGCTGAGGTTGATGCCTTGGGTCTGCTCTGGCAGAAGTCCTGGCTCAGGCCTACTCCCTCGGAGGTTCCAGATTTGCACCTGGACCTGCAGAGGTCTCTGGTTCCTGCCTACTCCCTCAAAGGTCCCAGACTTGTGCCTGGGCCCGCATAGGTCTCTGGTTCTGGCCTACTCCCTCAGCAGTTGCTCCCTTGTACCTGCTTCTGTGGAGTTCACTGTCTCAGGCCTGCTTCGGCCTAGATTGTTGGCTCAGACCTGTTTCTGTAGATGTCCCTGGTCTGGGCCTGCTCCCACGGAGGTCCCTGTCCTGCGAAAGTCTCTGGTTCCAGTCTACTCCCTCAGAGGTCCCAGACTTGTGCCTGGACCCGCAGAGATCCTGGCTCAGGCCTCTAATCACAACTTTCTATAATAGCTTGGGACCATTCTCCTCCCTCAGGAAACATGCCCAGATTAAACCACCAAAATCCTCTGAGCTATTAAGACATTCGAAGTAATTTGCAGCTATCTAGTTTTCCTGTTAAAATGCAGACTCAAAAACTCTGTAAAGATGGTGACAGTGACCACTTACACACATACAACATGTGCCTGTGAAACCATCGGCTAACACAGTTGTCCACTGACATGCAGAGCCCACAATGAGCAGTGAAACACTTGGGCACTTGGGGGTATTTCAAATGAGAATTCCATCCTTGTCTAACAACAATTTTTTTGGGGGGGGGCTCAGGCTTCAGTCTTCAACCTAACCAATATGTGTAAGTAAGTACATAGTGGGTACCTGTTCATTTTGGCTATACTCAATGCATAAAATTGGGCCCTTTACCTAAGATGTTTGTGGTACAGTTGGTGACCCCAATGTGCACACAAGAATCATGCATGAAAGTATATGCTTTCCTCAGTCTAGCCCAGCATGAGATCCCAGTCAAACATTCCAACACTAAGTATCCATCACATATCCATTCAAGTACCTAACCAGCCTTTCCTGAGCACAGACTAAATGCTCAGTGCAATTCTAAAAACCACAGAGTAGGGAGACAGCATGGTTCCTATGCCAGCACTTGACAAGCCAACCGTCTTGAAGAGTTTTCAAACATGCCCTCATCTGTGAACTCCAGGAGGAGCTCCCAGCAATGACCAACACCTACACTGCTGTCACCCCCTCACTCGTTGACATTTGACCTCAGAACACAGTGAGTAGAACCCGAAGAGCTGGGTTGTATGAAATTTTCAGTGAATGTGAAATGCTGTAAATCAATAATAAATTTTTCAAGGCTGGGTTTCATGTAGCCCAGGCTAGCCTTGGACTTGATCCTGCTGTTTCCACCTCCCAAACCTGGGGTTACAGGTGTGTATCCACCATAATCAGTTTTGTGGAGTGTTTGGGATTGAATCTAGAGGCTTCGTGTATGCTAGACAAGCACTCTTCCAACTGACCTATATCCCTAGGCTCATCATGATGAAAATTAAACACAGGAATCTTAAGACATTAATAACTTTTGCTCACTCTTCAAAATGCAGCTTAAATGCCATGATGTCTTCATCATTATTCAAACTGGGTTAGTCTCTTTCTTATCTCCAAGTCTATCTACATCACTTGGTGAAGACCAGTTGATTAAAAACACATTAATTACTGGTTTTACCTTAGACAACTAGTTGAATGTTTGGGGAAGAGGAGAGAGAGACTCATGGCCTATCCAGAAAGAGAGCTCCTCTCTTTTTCTTGGATGTAGAGAGGATCGAAACTACGTACGTCTAGTAGGATTTCTTGTGATAGAACCATAGATATGCAAGTGACTGTAGGAGCAAGCCATGATAAGCTAAATATGAACAGATCACCTGAAGGAAGTTCTTTACTTCCAACCATTATCGCCTGCCAGTGTAGGACTCAGGCCACCGGTAAGTTTAATGGAGGCCTGAGTCTCAGTAGGCTACCCTGAAGCAATACATGGTTGCAGAAAGGACCATAAACTAAGATTACCTGAGCACCACCCAAGAACAGACCAGCTAAAGGAAATGCCTAACGTTCCAGCAATTGTAGATAGGCTCACCTGCCAGTACACACTCACCAGGGCACCCCTAGACAAATGTCAGCCAATCAAGGGCCCTCGAACCTCAGAAACTCCTCACCCCCACCTCTACTACTATAAAAACCCAACTCTAACTGAGCTCGGGGCTCTACGTTTATTCCAATACGTTGGACACATGGAGAGACCAAGTTTGCAAACTTGCATAAAACAAAGGCTCTTTGCTTTTACATATGGGACTCGGTCTCCTTGTTGGCTTTTGGGGGACTTCACGGATTTGAGCATAACAGTGACATTTACAAATTATACCTCCATGCAAATCCATGAGTGTCCTTCTACCCTCTTGTTCTGTAGGATGTAAGAATAAAGTGGTCTGGGCCTTTGAGAGAGGGACATGGTCTAACCGGAGACCACTGAAGACTTGAAGGTCAGGGATATCCATCCTAGTGAGGTCAGAAGACTTACAGGCTGTCGTCACTCAGCACTACCCAAGAGGAGGGGACTGGCAGTAGTTGACAGGATCAGCTCTCAGGTATCAGGACAGCTACACCTCAAAGGAATCCAGTTAGAGGGATAAAGAACAAGGAGCTAGGTATTTGGGGGAAAGGATGGTGATGGCGTGGGGGTGGGGCACTTTATGACTATGAGTTGAGAGTTACAGGTTGTAATCCTCCAAGTCAAGGACACAACAGTGTTTAGAAGGAGAAACAGCAGGACCCCACTCTCGGGATTGGCATTACCAGATAACCCAGGCAGGAATCCAGTCTTGAGAGATAAGGAGGAGGCTCAGGCATTGCGACTGCAGAGGAGGACTTGACAGTGACAGTGGTCTTAGAGTCTGGACTCCATAGAAAAAGAGACAAGGCGCAAACCTCAGTTAGACAGGCACACAACCCATCTAAGCCTTACCCACACCCTACAGACGAAGCTGTTGGATGGGGCTGTTAAAGAAACACATGAGATTATACACAAAAGAGTTTAGGACAGAGCCTGATGCACAGCAGCATCTGAGATGGTTGTCTCCATAGTGATGGTAACTGGAGGGTAAGCAGAGCAGGAAATGCAAGCGGAAGTGGGACACTGATAATAAGGAAGTACGAAAGGCCTGATATCTGGAATTAAAGTATTTGTGAGTTGGCACAAAAATTGACGCCAACTACCAGATCTCAATCCTACTTTTGCTGAATGCTAGGTATACAGTCTTCTTCAAACCAATTAGATTCTTGCCTCAGTTTCCTCATCTGTCACATGGAGGTGTTCACACTCACTATGCACTTGTCCCAAAGGGCCTGTGATAGTCATCAAACCCAGGGTCTGTCACCATTAACCACATGGGCCTTGTACTAGATGAATGTTGATCCAGTCTAAGGGTCAGGATTTACCACTAACACTGGCCTGAAGCTGAATGGATCATTTTCAAATTTCCTGACTTGAAGGAGGGTAAAGTCTAGGCTTTGGGCAGGTTGAAGTTGTCGATGCCATTTAAGTGATCTCAGCTGAGTGACCACTGCTTGGTCATAAACCCCCTCCAAATGATCTGACTGTGAGCACCAGAAAGCTGAAACGCGCTCTTGAAACTGTAGGTGTAGTATCTGGCCTCTTATTGGCCACGCCCACTTCTAGCTTCCAGCCTCTGACCCCAACTCTCTGCCTCTCTTCCTCTTCTGCTCTCACAGGAGCAGCAGCTGCTTCTCTTCCCTCTCCCCCCTTCTCTCTCTATCTCTCTGTCTCTCTGTCTCTCTCTATCTCTTTATCTTTTTCTTTTCCCTTTATCACCCACCTAATAAATGTTTAACTCTGTATGACGGGTCTACCCAGCCCTCTTTTGTCCATCCATACCGCCGCACAGTCCATACCGCCGCTGCAGCAGCGCGCATGGGGACCAGGAGACTAGCCGTCTGGCCGCCCACCCGCCACAGAGACTACGTGGTCTGGGGACCTGCAGCAAGCTGCTCACACTCTCTTTCTTTTAAAAAAACATAACAGTAGGTTAAAGGAAGTCAGGGCTCTCTGACTTCCTTGGGCATCTAGATTTCAGATCTGTTTGTGAACTGGAGCAGATGATGACACAGGTTTGGGATTTTAACCTGAGGTCAAATCTCTGGGCCTTCTTCTAGCATCCACACTCAATTAACTGGAAAGGTTGAAAGTAAATACATCTTGAAGGGGCAGGTGTGGGGGCTCCTGTCGCTCTCACATGACTGTCTTCTACCAAAGAATGATGTCATCATTTTGTTGCCCTAGAACTGAACAGAAAATTTCACCTTCATTTTCTTCCTAGCTATTTATTTGTGTGGCAAGGATGGTGGTAGGGAAAGGCTCCAAAATTACTCTTTTGTTTGTTTGTTCGTTTATTTTTGGTGTTTTGAGACAGGGTCTCTCTATTTAGCCCTGGCTGTCCTGGAATGCAAGGCCAGCCTGAAACTCACAGAGATCTGTCTGTCTCTGCCTCCTGAGTGCTAGGATTAAAAGCATGCAGCATCATTCCCGGAATTTTATTTATTTATTTATTTATTTATTTATTTATTTATTTATTTATTTATTTATTTATTTATTTTATGTGGGCCTGGAGGGATGGCTTAGCCGTTAAAGGCTAGGCTCACAACCAAAAAATATTTTATGTGTATGGATGTTTTGCCTGCATGTATGTCTGTGTGCACATGCCGGTAGCTGCAGAGGTTGGAAGAAGAGCATCAGATCCCCTGAACTAAAGTCACAGATGTGGGGACTGGGAATTCAACTGGGGGTGTCTAAGGAACTAGAGCTCTTAACTGCTAAGCCATCTCTTCAGTCCTGTCTAAAATTATTTTTAAACTGCTGAGTTTGAAATGCTCCCTTGGAAAACACATTCTGGCCGCCCGCCTACAGCATTAACTGTGGGCCATAGCAGGGAACCACAATGTTTGCTTTATGCAGATATCTCACTGGGAACCACGGCAGGTGCATCTACTGGCTGCACATCTATGTCCCAGGATCTAGGCTAGCCATCACGGAGATACTGAACCAAACTAACATTTTATAACCCACCAAAGCACATTCCTAACTTTAATTCAACTTTTCTGGTGTAGCTGGTATTTGAGCTGAAAATCTTTAAAGAGTGGGCACCAACTGTCCTGGTTGCTGGGGATTTCCAGAGATGTGGATGTTTCAATTAAAGCAGAACCATCTGCACGAACTGTGACCATATTCATTCTACCACACAGCATCCTATTTTCCTATTGTTGGTGTCAGCAAAATGTGACCAAGTGATGGGACAGGGCAGCGCATGCCCTTCTATCAAACCCCAGCCTGCCCTGGGGTCTCTGGAAGCCTCACTAAACTGCTTTGGCTCCACCTCTGAGCTTATGATTCAGCAGACTTGGGTAGGAGCTGAGAGGTAGCACATCCCAAAGACTTAAACTAGTCTTTGGGCTGGACCAAAGACTAGTTTAAGAACTATTGCCTTAGTTAGGAGTTCACAGTAATTCACAAATTTGAGACCTATCTGGGCTACAGAAGATATGTACTTTTACCAAGTAAAAGAAAAAAAAAAAACCACTGCTCTCATTCAACTAAATTGGATTAAAAATACCCAAACATACATATATATGGGTATTTAGAGGGGATGAAGCAATCACTCATTTGTTAAGAGTAGTGGCTGCTCTTCCAGAGGACCCAGATTCAATTCCAAGCATCCACATGGCAGCTCACTAGGACATACTGAATGCATAGCTATCGCATGTGTGCTTTCCCATCTCTGAAAGTTAGGCATACTTCAAAGTTCTGTTTCAATTGCTTGGTGAGCTTTTCAGCTTCCCCAGGTGATTCTAATACACAGCAAAGTCTGAGACCACTGCTCTATATTTCTGCTCCCATTGTATTCAGAAAGTGAGCTGAATTTATTTCTTAGCATTCATTCACTTGATATTCAGTGTGAGTTTGTTAAATTCCTATATGCCATGCACTATGCCAAAGGCTGTGCTTGTAAAAAAGACACATGAAATTACGAGATCTCGCCGGGTAGTGGTGGTGCACGCCTTTAATTCCAGCACTCGGGAGGCAGAGGCAGGCGGATTTCTGTGAGTTCGAGGCCAGCCTGGTCTACAAGAGCTAGTTCCAGGACAGGCTCCAAAGCAACAGAGAAACCCTGCCTCAAAAAAACCAAAAAAAAAAAAAAAAGAAAGAAAGAAAGAAAAAAGAAAAAAAGAAATTACGAGATCTCTCTCTTCCTCTCTTTCAGAGCTTATTAAGTGAAAACAACACAAATAATAAAAACTAAAGCAATTTACCATTAAAAACTGTTGAGTCTTGTGTAGTGGTTTATAACTATAATTCCAGTACCGAGGAGACAGGGGTCGAAGGATAGGCAGCAGTCTGAGGCAGCCTGAGCTCTACAGTGTGCCTGCCTGCGCGCCAATAAATAAATAAATAACAACAGCGCTGGAGGAAAAGATCAAGCAGCCAGGGATCAAGAGAACATCTAGCAGGGAAGGGGTGGGGAGGAGGAAGGCGGTGAAAGAGCTGGGGACTGAGGGGCAGGCACTTAGAAAGCTATTTTTGGCAGAGAAGTCACTGAGGGTGTCTTAATGGTGACATTTAATGACATTTGAAAAATTCGTTGTCAGCCGCACTGAATGGGGAAAAACACATCGAGGAATAGAGGTTCTAAGAACCATAGCAAAAGAGATGTTCCTGGAGGACCAAAGAGAGAGCAGGTGGCTGAAGGGAAGGTCAGTGGGGGAGGGTTTCCTGGGCCAGGGAACTAGCTGGGGTGTTAGTTGTTTTCTAAAAGCAAAGGAAGCCAGTGGGCCAAGCACAGCACTTCTGTTTATGCTCCTGTTTCTTTTAACTTGACATTCAAGCTTGTATTTATGGGGTGCAGTGTGATATTCTGATGTATGCATACACGCCATGATCTTAGTAGGACAACAAGTGTTCCCATCATCTCCAGCACTTCTCATTCCTTTGTGTTAGGAGCTCTCAAAACCGTCTTTTGTAACCACCTTGAAGTATACAGTAACTTGGTTTTTGTTTTTTTGTTTTTTGGTTTTTTTTGTTTTGTTTTTTCAAGACAGGGTTTTTCTGTAGCTTTGGAGCCTGTCCTAGAACTCACTCTTGTAGGTCAGACTGGCCTCGAACTCACAGAGATCCACCTGCCTCTGCCTCCCGAGTGCTGGGACTAAAGGTGTGTGCTACCACCGCCCGGCCAGTAACTTGTTTTTTTGCTGCAGTCATCCTGCTGTGGAGACCTGAAACTTGTGCTATATTACATTTCGTAGTCATTGTCCACCCTTCCTCTGCCCTCCCTAGCTTCTGGTAGTCTTTGTTCTACCTTCTCCTTCTTAGCAGGGCAGTGGTGGTGGCACACACCTTTAATCCCAGCACTCTGGAGACAGAGGCTGGCAGATCTCTGTGAGTTCAAGGCCAGCCTACAAAGCAAGTTCCAGGACAGACTCCAAAGCTACACAGAAAAACCCTGTCTCGAAAAACAAAAACAAACAAACAAACAAAAATCTTAGCTTTCTTTTTAAATACCGAAAATAGAAACATTCACCCTGCTGCAAAAGGAAAAGGAGTTGGCAAGACGGTTCCCCCAAGACTGCCAAAGTGAGACCATCCTCCCAGTGGACTTCTGAGAATGGCTATGTAGGGGATACTGTACGCAGCCAGAGCTATGAGTACCACTCACTGGGGCTGAATGCTGTGGCCAGGGTTGCAACTCTTTTGTGCAAACTCACCAGCTATCAGGTTCCATACAAAAGTTTTAGCACCTGCCCCTCTTTGGGGGGTGGACATGGGCTGGGGGCTGTTCTAATGAGAAACAGGCTTTGCAGTTCTCTGCTAGATGAGCTGCAAGTGCCAAGGCTAGCAGCCAAGCAGGGAAGTCTGCAGCCAGGCTCTGGGGCCCAGGGACTTGGGAGTCCCAGGTGCGCAGCCATCTGCAGTGAATCTATTGCCCAGATGGAGGGTCAGATTAAATGAGTGAGTGAGCAGAACTTGAGGTGGGAGGGTGGTGGTGAGGATAAGCTATGGGAAAGCCTGTCCTTAGTAGGCAGGTGCGAACTCCGTTAGGGCAGGAGAACTTCTTGTTACTGAAAAACATTGCAGCAGAATACATTTGGACAGAAACTAAATCTCTGTGGAGAGCACAGCCAAGGGCTCTCACCTTGTCCTGAATTACCCTGTGGGAGAGGAAGAGGAGGGAGGTCTTTGACACACAGCTTCATAGGAATACAGAAGCCCAGAGGAGGGACAGGACTGCCTCCAGTGTAGAATGAAGCTATCCGATCAGACACCCGGGGGGCTTCTGTATACCCAAGACACTGCCCCCTTAACGACAGCACCCCAAGAAAACTGCCAGGCCAGAGAGAGTGTCTCAGGAGACCTTGTCTGGAACTTGAGGGGACAAACTGGAAAAGGAAACGAATGAGGCTAATCTGGAAACAATGGGTCCCATAATCATGTTCTCGGTTCTGAATGCCTATTGATTACCAGCTGTGTATGCCAAATACTCGGATAGGTGTTGAGAACAAAAAGAATCCTGGCCCAGGGAAGAGTAGGGCATTGGGTCTCCTGGACCGAGAGTTACAAACTCAGGTCCTCTGGAAGATAGTAATGCACTCTTCATTGATCTGTCTTTCCAGTCCCAAGAAATGACTTACTTCATGGATTCACTGAAGGAAGCCTGGCTGTCACTGCACACTCCCTGATCTGTTTTCAAACAGGAGAGTTGCTCCCGAGATGACTGTGAAGCAGACCCTAGTGAGACGACAGAAGCTCGGGGAGGAAGAAGTAAGGTGAGGATCACGGCAATAATACAAAGAGAGAGAAACAGCCCATTTACACCCCAGATGCTGTAGTCCATGCCAGCACAGGCAGGATTTACACTCGGAGAGATAGTTCGTGTCTGGAAAGTCAGGATGGCGGTCCATGTTCAGAGGACGGAGCGCTAAGCCCCTACACCTTTAAGAGGGTTAGTGGAAGAGCAGGTTATATGCCTAAAGAGTGAAAACTATGCTTAGAAAGTTCAGTGAATGCAGGAGTATCAGGTTTCATACTTGGAGACTGAGATTCCTTTCAGGGATTCCCAGCCAGTTTCCAGCCTTGGAGAATAGGTTCTATATCTTGAGGGTTTTTTTTTTTTAAATATCTATTTCCAGGTACTGGAAAGATGGCTCAGTGGCTAAGAGCACTTCCTGCTCTGACTGCGGATCCAGGTTTGGTTCCCAGCACTCATATGGCACTTTACAATACTCTAATTTCAGTTCTGGGGGATCTGGCATCCTCTTCTGTCTTCACGGGCACCAGGCATGCATACGGTGCATACACATTCCTGCAGTAAAACATGCATACCCATGGAATAAAGTAAATATTAAAAAGAACCCATTTCTAATTTCCTAAGCCCCCAAAGCACACCTTCTTAAAAACAAATTTGTCTTATTGCCTGTTTGTAGGTCCTCCTCCACAACGGCAGTTCTCCGTGTCACTAAACACAGCAAACAGATGGACAGGTGACACAGGTGTAGCGTACTGGGTGGAGGGAACGGTGAAGCATTTCACTAGAATGCAACGACCTTCCAAGTAATAACAGACCATTCAATGTGCTGTAGTTATAGAAGCCTCCCTTATCTAAGATGCTGAATCCTCACCAGGGCTGACTGCTCTTGTCTGTCTTCTCTATATTCCTTATAAGGCTGATACATAGAAATGACATTGTTTGGGGATGTTCCGAGGTTGTCTCTCCTGAGGAGTAAAGTGATAGGTGGGATGGCAAGTTTGGCTTTAATGAACGTCTACTGTCTAACTTTCATCAGATTGCATCGCGACTCTGGGGGAGGAGGGGTTCTGAGAGAGAAGAGAACCAGGGTGAAACAGCGAATTCAGCAGAACTTGTTTTTCATCAGGTGACAAAATGACCTCTGCCTCTCTATGCCCTTCCGTTTATCCTTTTTCTTCTTTACCCATCCACATTCCTTAGAATCAAGACATTAACATTCTGTCAATTAAAAGAGAAAGTATGTTAAAATACAAAACAAAACAAACAACTAGCTGTATGCCATAAACCTTCATCTGTGCTTACTCTTGTCCTGGTTGAATATTTCACACTATCTCAAAGAGACGCTGAGAAGTCCTCCATTTACCTCCGATAGCCAGCACTATTATCTTCATATTAGGAAAATCTTCTGAAGATAGGCAGCAGTTCCTGATAGCCCCGGAGAGGATCATTCAGACTCATAGAAGGAGCATTTTCATTCGATTCAGCCAAAAGGATTTATTTTTATGGAACCAGGGTGGACCCCAGGACCTCATTCCTGCTGGAAAAGCGCTCTCCCGTTACGCCATCTCCCCATCCCTTTAAACATTACCAAGACCTTAAGATCATTTTGGTGTTTTATGCGACATACCCTCCTGTTCTTCCTAACAACCTTTTCTCATTCCATGTCCTCTTTAGAAGGAGAATAGCCTTATAGAAGCATATGGTGGCTCAACTGCAAATTGTGCACTTAATAATTACTGTATCTTTTGTGAGCACCACCCTTGCCGGTGGCTCACTACTTCCGTCTTTCACTGTTCCCATAGGTAGATTAAATCTCCCTATTAACAGTGGGGTATTTGCTTATGCAGAACAAAGTGTCCCTAAATAAAATCTAACATGCGATGACTTGGACACTTTCGAAAACGAACCTTGTTAATTTTGTTTGGGGAGTGCATATATAAAAATGTTACAGATATGGAAACTCACACCTAAAATGGCAGCACCTAGAAGGCTGAGGAAGGCAAAAGGTTGGAGGATAGAGCTCCAGGTCAGCCTGAGCTACACAGCAAGATTCCGTTTTTTAAGAAAGAGAAAAACAAATAACTACTGTATAAAAGTCGTTGAGGTCATCTGAATAATTGCTAAGAGAGAGAACCAGAGCACCAAGCTTGGAGATGCAAAGCTCTTCTGACTGGATGTGCACACAAGGACACCATGTCAAACCCTGTCTCTGGTGCCCCTGGAGGCCAGAAGCACTGCTTTGTCTCTGCTCTCACTTGAACAGGTTCTATCAGGGACTCGGCTTCATGACCATGGCTTTCACGCTGAAATCAAACCAGAAGCACAATTTGGAGGAGTCAAGGGCAGCTGGGAGAAACTGGTTTCTCTTTTCAAAAGGCAGACTCACTAGATGGGCGAGTCCCAAATATAGAGAAGTATCCAAACGAGAATGATACACACGGCACAAAGTACATGAAGCGTGGTTTTAAATATGGATTTTTTTTAACTCAATACATGATCAAAAATTATACTAAAATGTTAATTTTGCTATGCTTTACTATAACATTGAACAAGTTTTATGTTTTCTCCATTTAACAAATAATGTATGGTCCTTAATTTATTTTAAACCAGTTGCATGAAAAGATGATCAGTTAATAAATAAATATCAAATAAATGTACTCTATGGTGTTATGGGTTGGCATATTAATAAGCTTATGGAAATTTATGGCGCAATATGGAAGAAAGTATTTCTTTTTTATTTTTTTATTGATTTTTATTGAGCTCTACATTTTTCTCTGCTCCCCTCCCTGTCTTGCCCCTCCCCTTCAACCCTCCCCCAAGGTCCCCATGCTCCCAATTTACTCAGGAGATCTTGTCTTTTTCTACTTCCCATGTAGATTATATCTATGTAAGTCTCTCTTAAGGTCCTCATTGTTGTCTAAGCATTTTGGTTGTTTCCAGGTTCTGACTATGACAAACAATGCTGTTATGAACATAGTTGAGCACATGTCCTTGTGGCACGATTGAGCATCCTTTGGATATATACCCAAAAGTGGTATTACTGGGTCTTGAGGAAGGTTGTTTCCTAATTTTCTGAGAAATTGCCACACTGACATCCAAAGGGGCTGTATCAGCTTGCATTCCCACCAGCAATGCAGAATGGAAAAAGATCTTCACTAACCCCACATCAAACAGAGGTCTGATCTACAAAATATACAAAGAACTCAAGAAATTGGTCATCAAAAGAACAAATAATCCAATTAAAAAATGGAGTACAGACCTAAACAGAGAACTCTCAACAGAGGAATCTAAAATGGCTGAAAGACACTTAAGGAAATGTTCAACACCCTTAGTCATCAGAGAAGTGCAAATCAAAACAACTCTGAGATTCCATCTTACACCTATAAGAATGGCCAAGATCAAAAACACTGATGACAACTTATGCTGGAGAGGTTGTGGGTAAAGGAAAGAAAGTATTTCTGAGGCTTGGAATTCAATTATTGCAGTCTCTGTGGCATAGATGGTTGGGATGGCATTTGACCCAGATTCGCCCAGGTGCCTGAACTCCTGCTATCACTCATTCTTCCCCTCATCTTTGCCTGCTCACTGTTTGAATGAAATGAGGACATGACCGCTTCAAGGTATGGCTGAGGAGAAGGTTTTATTGTAGATATGAGGGAGAGCACAGCCAGAGGTGTCTGGAAGAGTCCAGAGCAGGGAGAGAAAGTCGTACACTGAACATGGCCAGTAGACTGAATTGGGGCCATGATAGAAGAGAGAGAGGGAGAGAGAAAGACAGGAAGAAAAGAGGAGAGAGAGAGAGAGCAAAAGAGCACATACATGGCCAAAATGGCAGAGTTATATAGAAATCTGAAGCTGGGGGAGGGGAAGCAAAGCTCATGGACTTGAGAGGTTTAGGGTAGAGGCAGGGTAAGAGCTGAAAGGAGCCAGCCACAGGTCCTGAGTGAGCCTAGAGGCCAGTATGTACTTTGGTATGCTAATAAGCACCTCAATTAGACATTTGTACTGAGTTTAAGGATTGACACTGTTAAAATTGTATCACATGCTTGAACTGATCAATAAATGGGTGACCAGGGCCTTTTGAGATGGAATGAGTGACCAGAGCCCTTTGCGGCCTTGCAAGAAAAAAAGAAAACAACCCTAAGCTTAGGGTATAGCAGTGCTTGCTTAGTATGCATGTATAAGAGCCTGAGTTTAAACCTGGGACCACAGGAGGGAAAAAGAATAAAGCGGATCTAGTCAGGCAGTGGTGGTGCATGCCTTAGTTACAGCACTCAGGAGGCAGACAGGTGGATGGATCTTCGAGCATGAGGTCCGCCTTGTCTACAGAAGGAGTTCCAGGGCAGCCAGAGCCACAAAAGGAATCCTGAAAACAACAACAAAAACCTCAAAAACCAAAACCCCAAACAAAACAACAAAAACTGATCTAAACTAGGAATCCAGAGGCCTCCCGTGAGCAAGGCACCCCCACTGATTCTAGGGTTCCTGTAAGCTGAACCTGGAGCCTTGGACCTGGGCTGAAAGATCAAATGCAAGAAGGCTTGAGTGGACCAAATAATATCTTCTCCAAAGACTGGCCTCTCATTTACTGGGAGTAACCCTCAAGGTGTTATTTGCTGAAAGGGGCTTATAAATAGGAGCTGAAACCTTTTATCTTATTTGTTCATTTAGAAATAAAACAGTTGAGGCCTTATCTTAATGCATGTGACATTCCGGTTGTAACGAGCAGAGCTTTTAGTTAAAAGAAGTGACAGCAGGCTGGGAGGTACACTCTGCTTTCAACCAACTCATAAAATGGACTAGATTAAATAGCAAAACCAGAAGCTAATCCCTTAGCAGCCCTGTGCAAATTAGACTGGGAGGCTCCCGCTATTGAATAAACACCCCTTTGAGGCAATGAAGGGCCCTGATTTAGCTGTGCTCCCAAGTGTTGCTCAAGGCTCTATGATACCCTCCTGGCTATCCCAGCCCGTGGTATTCTCGCCAGCTCCTTCGGTTCCTACTTCTCTGCTGAACCAATTGTTTTTTGGTTTTTTTTTTAGATTTTATTTTTTTAATTAATATTTTTTTCATTTATTTTACATACTCACTACAGTTTCCCCTCCTTCCTCCCCCCCACACCCCTGCTACAATTCCCATCTACCCAGCTCCCCCATCCACTCCTCCTCCATCTTCATTCAGAAAGGGGTAGGCCTCCTATGGGTTTGGCAAGTCAAGTTGACTGAGCTCCTCCCCCTGCATCAAGGCTGGGTGAGGTAATCCAGCACATGGAACAGTTTAAAAGCCAGCTAAGCCCTAAGGACAGGTCCTGATCTCACTGCTAGGAGTCTTACAAATAGACCAAGCTACCCAACTGTCACACACATGCCCAGGGCCTAGGTTGGTTCCATGCACTCTCTGTTTGTCCAAAGTCCATGTGGTCTGATCAGCACAGATCAGCTGTCTCTGTTGGGTTTCCCGTCATGACTTTGACCCCCAGGCTCCTACAATCCCTTCTCCCTTTCTTCAGGAGGACTCCTGGAGCTCAGTCTAAGGCTTGGCTGCAGATCTTGTTTCTATCATTTATGGACCCAAGTGTTATGCCCAGATCACAGAGTCCCCCACAAAATCAACTAGGAGACCAAGTCTTGTAAGAGCCTTTATTCTTACACAAGTTTGCAAACATGGACTCTCTGTGTGTCCAATGTATTGGCGCAATCTGATAAGCATGTATTAGCTGGAAGCATGAGGAATTATCATCCCCTGGTGGGACTTTGATTAAGTGGCTCATCCCAGCTCACCTTGGAGTCCTTAGAACACTTGTCCCTCCTTCCTGTTTCACCTTCTCAGTTTCTCACCATAGTTTCCTGAATGCGAGCCCTTGTCTCAGGCTTTGCACTAGGGGAAGACAAAAGGCAGACGATGCTGTTACATAACCATTTTATCTGATTTGAGACAATCCCAAGAAGGTTCTTAAGACTCAGGGGGAAAAAAAAAAAGACTCAGGGAACAGCCAGATATGGTGGCACATGCATTTAACCCTAGCACTCAGAAGACAGAGACAGGCGAATTTCTGTGAGTTCAAGACCAGCCTGGTCTACCAAGTTCTAGGACAGTCAGGGATGTTACTCATAGAAACCCTGTCTCCAAAAATCAAAACCAAAAGACAAACAAAACAAAACAAAAAAGACCCAGGAAGTAAACAAAACTTAGAAAGCTTAAAAAATAAAAGAAACTCTCAAGGCTTTGGAGACAAGCCTTGAGAAACAGAAGAGTCACACGACCCCTCCCCACATTATACAGTCAAAATTTCTGAGAAGAGACTCTTCAACCAGCTGAGTTGCTGTGCAGGAAGTTCCAGGGCTGCAGCTGCTTTTGAGCTATCCACACCCCTGTAAGCAAATTCCGAGAACTCACTAATTTACCATGGTAGACTTGGCTAGGTTCTTTTCTTTGGTCTGTTGTCAGTGTCCTATCTGGAACAGAAAGACTTTTGTTCATGTCTCCCCAACAAGTCACAATACGTTGGTTCCTGAACAGAGACTGACAGAACCAAAGATGAGCTGGGGAGGAGTGTTTGTGTGGCCCCTGGGATGTATAACTGAGGGTGACCTGTGTTAAGAGTGGAAACTCTATGGGAGCAATCTCGATATGGCTGTCTCCGAGTGGTACTGGATGGTGTATCTCCTATCGTGGAGGTTACTTACCTCTCCCTGCCCCCACCCAATGGGCACCAGAACAAGCAATCAAGTCCAAGTCATCTGAAAGGCAAAGGCTACATAATATGAGACAATATGTGAGAAATCAATCCCCGTGGACTGGCTCGTATGAGCCATTGAAGACACTTGATTATTTTTGGGCTGAAGTTTCTATGACTATCAGGGACTGAAACATTGGAGGAAGGACAAGCATTACCGAGAGACCTGCACGTGAGAGACGATGGGTTTGATGCCCAGTTGACCAGTTCGTAGAGGACTGTGTCCGCAGGACTGCTAAGAGGTTGATTCAGCAGAGACCTCAGGATTGGTATAAAGCTTTAATGTCTTTGACGAGACTTCTGGTGGGACATGCTCTTTCCAAGGTAGGAGAAGTTCCAGAAGATCTAAATTATTTAGATCGGTGGGATGTGAAACAGGTTCATGAAGCGTAAAAGCAATCAAGAGCAGATAAGAGAAGGATAAAGCAAAGAAAGTGGTATCTTGGTCATTCAAAGACAAACATGGCAAGATGTGTTGAGCTAGAGTACTCAGGGAAAAATTAAAAAGAGTCTGCTTTGGTCAGTGTTCTATTGCTGTGCAGAGACACCATGACCAAAGCATTTAATTGGGGCTGGCTTACAGTTTCAGAGATTTAGTCCATTATCATTATGGCAGGAAGCATGTACAGGCAAAAGTGGTGCAGGAGAGGTAGCTGTGGGTTCTACATCTGGATCCGTAGGTAGTAGGAAGGAGAGTGAGGTTTTTTCCTCCCAGGATTTTGCAGGTAAGTCTAACCTACAGCCCATGGGCTGCATGTATCTCAGGATAGCTATGAGTGTGGCACAACACATTTGTGAACTCAATGCCATATCACAACGTCAAAAGGTTGGACCTTCCTTATCACTGCAGAGGCAGAAAGTGGGACCTGAAGACCTGACTGAGATAGCTGTATTCCTCCTTCCCACCAGCCTCATTTTTACCTTTTGCGCATATTCACATTTAGCCAGTTAGGGCCTAATTGTGCCCCTATAAATTCAGGTACCAGGGCAGGCCTTCAGGGTGCAGAATCACTGCTGAGCTCAACAGAGAAGGAAGAGAAAGAAGGCTGGCTTCAACGCTTCACCTGCGGTGGACTAAGTGACTCTGAGGCTTCTCCCTGGGTGGGATGTTCACTTGAGCCAGTCTCCAGGACTCACCCAGAGGCTGCAAGTGGGGACACCTGTTCTTGCCTTAGCCTCCAAGTCTCCACATTTCAAGGGCAGAAGGCAGTTTGTCCCTGCAGCTGCTTCCAACCTCCACGACCCTCTACTCCAGAGACCTGTGGCTCCAGGCTTCCATACAGACCCTCCAGCCTCAGAGACTGCAACTCCCGACCTCAGGGCTTGCTACTCCCCCAGGTGACCTGCAGACTTGCACTCCAGGGGATTTCTTTCAGTTGGCAGCCCAAAGCCTGCACAGAATTGCATTACCTGCAGCCTCTTTTTATTGACAGCCTACTGAGGATCTCAGAGAGTTCACTTTTCCCTTTAAATTGTTGCTTCCAAGTGGCAATAACGTCTTCCTGGTGTTCCCTTAGATGTCTGCCCACTCCATCCTTGGAAGGAGGGCAGGAAAAGCATTATTAGATTGGAGACAGGAGACAGTTTCTACTGATTGCTTCACTTTCAGCAGTCAGGTTTGGCTAATGGAAAGACAAGGGCCGTGGTGCTGGCCTGGAGCCTGTCAGAATCAAGAAGCAAACCCCAGTGAGCTGCAGGCTCAGCAGGAAAGAGTTTGGCTCTGCTACCCTTTGCTCTAGCAGAGCAAGCTGGCCCCACAGAGACTATTGGAGGTGGAAAGAAACACAAGTGATACCATAGTAGCAGCAACAATTTAGGGTAAGGAAGCAAATGGGTCATTGAAAATGAGTATGGATTCAGGAGGGCTAGAGGGCAGCACTTCCCATCACAGTGCTGCTCTTTTGATGAATGATCCATACAAATGATGAGAGAGCATTTTATGCTATGTTGGACTTTTTGTTTTTTCATCCCCTTAGCTATCCAAAATCAATCGGCTCTTGCTGGGATCAGACAGCAGCAGACCTTCAGAGATCTGCCAACCCTCTGTCAAAACGTTTCTTTATGTGATGATAATCCCCGATAATAATCCTTGTCTTACAGATTTTAAAAGCATCTGGAAAATGGTAAAGACAGCAGTTAGAGTTTGAATAAAGGCATTGTGCATGAAGAGAAAGGGCATTGATAAAAGTCATCAGGTCATTGGGTAAAAATCCCAGTATCCGGTGTAGGTTACCTCCCTATGAGTTGCTGGCTAGGAAAACACCCAAAGCCCCACAAACTCGAAAGACCATTGTCACAGAACTAGATGGGAAGACCTGATCCTTCAGACACGACACACTTTAGCTGTGCTGCCCCTACTGCTCTTGCAAATTACAACGTGGGGCCCTTCTTTAAGAAGAATGCCAATAAGAATTCCCTTCCCCTGTGTGTGTTGCTCAGTCTTTCTTTGAGGGCCCCATAGCCCTTTGCAGCCCTCTTTGTAACAGTTATGCTGTGGTTTTAAGATTTCCTACCTATGTAATTTCTGCGCTTGGCTGGAGGAGGCAGGAGGATCAAGAAGTTGGAGGCAGAAGGATGGATAAACAATCCTTGGCTGTATAGTGAGTTTGAAATCAAGCCTGAGCTACATAAGATCTGTATCAAAAATTAAAATATAAAAGAAAGAAAAAAATAAAAGAAACTTAATCTCAAATTTGTGTTGAAAAAGATTTAAGAGGTAATTAGCATTGGGTAAAGGTCCCCCTCCCCATGGCACCCCCCCTTATCCTTAGTTATCCCCCTTCTTTTTATTTAAAGTTAGCATATGAAGTAGTGAGTTTCGGTATGTGTTTTCACAGATGAGACATTCGTTCTACTTTGTTCTCATTTGAACTAGCACACCTGCTGTGTCCCATCGTGTGATGCTGTCCACCATGCCACGAGGCAGCAAGACTGCCCTTCCCAGATGCAAAGCAGAGGCCCATGCAAGCCCTCGGGCATCCCAGCCTTCAGAAAGATCAGCCACATAAACTTCTCTTTTTTATAAATTACCCATTCACAGGTATTTGTTATAGGCAGTGGACAAGGATAAGAAAGCCTACCTTTTATAGTCATCAGAACAAGAAATTATACGTAGAGTACCTATTGTACAATAAACACAACTATAACTTGGGATCTATACATGTAAACAGCCTTAGAAGTCCAGGGGGATGGTCTGCCACAGATAAACAATTTGGTGGGGCTTATAAGATGGCTCAATGAGTAAAAGTGATTGTTGCCAAAACAAATTTCTTGAATTTGAGCTCCAAAACCCACATGGTGGAGAGAGAACCAACCCCCACAAGTTGTCCTCTGACCTCTAAAAGTACGCTGTGGTATACATATAAACACGCATATACACTCAGAAACGAATGCAAAAAAATTAACTATAAGAAACCAATAAATATGTAAAGTATATTCTTAGCTTAAACACAGAAACACAAATGGAGGCACAAAGGGCAGAGATGGAGACTAGATCCCTGTCTCCCTTATCTTGCATCCTCTTCAAAACCAGCTCAAAATGGATCAAAAGCTGCAACATAAAACCTAGACCTTTGAAAACACGAGGGGGAAACACATCGAGATGTTGGCACAGGCAACCATTTCCTGAGTAGGATGAGTAGAAGGACTGCAACAATGCAGGGAAAAAGCAGAGAAAAGGTCAGTGGGGTCACACCAAATTTCATAGCATCTGCACCGCAAAGGAAACAACAGAGGAGCAGACCTACAGAAGGGGGTGGGGGCTTCACCAGCTATTCATGCAATGGAGGATCAGTAGCCAGTGTACATAAAGAACTCAAGGATATTAACAGCAGCATAACAGGTAGCAGGCAAATGATCAAAAAAAGAAAAAAAAACTTCAAAAGAAATGCCACACAAACATATGGAAAAAGCTCCCAATGTCTTTAGCTATGAAATGCAAAAATGCAAAACAAAACTTCACAGACATTTGCTCCGCCCCCCAACTTAGAACCATTATTATCAAGAAAACCAAAACCAGCCAGGAATGGTAACTTAATTATGCCTATAATCCCAGCACCTGTATGGTTGACAGACGAGTTTTGCTGTGAGTTTGAGATTAGCCTTGACTGCACAGTGAGATCTTGTCTCAAAAAAAAAAAAAAAAAGTAAGTTCTGGTAAGATGGCTCAGAGGTTAAGAGCACTTGATGTTTCTGTGGAGGACCTGAATTTGGTTCCCAGCACCCATGTGGTGGCTCATAACTGCCTGTAACACCAGCCCCAGGTTATCCAATGCCCTTTTCTGGCTTCCAGGGGACCTGCATGCACTCAGGCACATATACATACACATAAAATATATTCTTTAAAAAATGAAAATAATGAAACCCACTACTTTGTGTACTAACTTTAAAAATTGATTAAAATAAACAGAGAAAGGGGAGGAGAAAGGAGAAAAATGCTGGAACGGATTAGATTAAAAAAAAACCCTTATATACTGTTAGTAGGAATGAAAATTGTTGAAGTTCCTATGGAAATCAGTATGGAGGTTCTTTGAAAAGCTGTACTGGGTATATACATGACAGAAATGAAATCAGCATAGGAAAGAGATTCTTGAGCACCCGTGTTTATTGCAGCAGTATTCACAAAAGCTAGATATGGAATCAGACTATGTGCCTAAGCACAGAGGAATAGATGAACGAACACACGCACGCTCACACTAGTGATGGAAAGTTTTAATTAGCCATGATTTGTAAGCACAGTGAAATGCTATCCCAAGTAAAGAGATGTGGCATGGAAGGGTCTCCAAGATATATTTTAAGTTGAAAAATAAATAGAACAATATTGCAAAATGATACCCAGTTTTTCATAGAAAGATATTAATATATTGAAACACTTATGTATTGAAATGTATTGAAACATTTATGATAGCCCATTGGAATACATAATTCTACATGTGGGTAAAAATAAATTTAAATAAATATTGTAAGGTGATGCCTAAGAATTTAGTGTTTAAGAGAGCACCTAACTACTTGGCCATTACTGCCTCCACATGCAATTTCCTCCAAAGTCAATGACCTAAGTGTTGATCTGGACTACAACTCCCAGCCTGCCAAGAGCTGACCCCTCCCACAGGGTATTTAGGCGCTGTCTATTAAACTCGGGCATTTAATTTGGCTTTATTGAAATTCTTTGTGTTGGCGGAGAGGCCCTGTTAGAAAATATTCTTAAAACTAAGTGCTTTACATTAAATATCTTCACAGTCCTTCACAAGTCTAATATATGGAAATACTAAAATTTAAAATTTCTAGGCTGGGTGTAGTGATGCACACCTTTAATCCCAGCACTCAGGAGACAGAGGCAGGTGGATCTTTGCAAGTTCAAAGCCAGCCTGATCTATGTAAAGAGACCCTGTTTCAAAAATGTTCTTTTTTTAAAAAGGCCGGTAGAAGGGTAGAGGGAAGAGATGAAGGAAGGGAATCTGTGGGTTCCCTCTCCACCTGGTGTCACATTAAAGCAGAGGAGAGAGGTTGGGGTTGGGGGTCCAAAGTCCGGGGGGCCGACCTTGATGCACTCTACCCCTGCTAACGCCTTAGTGGGAACACTTAGGCTATAACTTCACAGAATCAGACTTTGGAGGTAGAGAACCCTAAAGTGTAGCTATAAAGAGTAGAGACAACTGAGTTTGAGACAAGCCTTGTTTATAGAGCAAGTTCCAGGACAGCCAGGGCTACACAGAGAAACCCCGTCTTGAAAACCAAACCAAAAATCCTAAAAATAAAAGCTACCTGAAGTTAGCATATTATTCAAAAGATTATTTAAAACTCTCTTTCCCACAACATAGTGCAATAACAGGACAACCAAATCCCACTGAGATCCCAGCATCACAGAAACCAGAGGCCTCAAGCTAGACTAATGACTCTTTGCAATGAACACTTGCAAGTAAAGATATATGGACAAAGGGGTTTACTGTATGACTCACTATGTCAAACTACAGCTTCCTTGATGAGATTGATTTTTCCTCTTTTTTTTGTCTCTCTTAAATTTTATTTTGTTTTGTGGGGAGGTTGCAAGAGCAGAGTGCAGATGCAAGGGGCCAGGAAAATGAATGGAATCGAGATGCCTTACATGAAAATATGCAAAGAATAAATAAAAAGAAAGTTAAAAAAAAAAGGAGTAGAGCTAAGCATGTAGCTGTTATTACCGGGACCAAAACCATCCTCAACCAGCAGAATCTGGCTGAAGAACGGCAGGTGGCAGTAGAATCAAGCCTGAGTTTGTAGGGCTGCCAGAGAAGCAGCTTTTGAGTAATGCCTTCCATCTGAAAAAAAAAAATCTTAACACAAGAATAAAAATAGAACAATGAGGAGCTGGTGCCGTGAGCTCCAGCCACCGCAGATCCTGATGTCACTCACTGTCTGCCATCTGCAGAGCCTTGTCCTTCAGGAAGAAAGGACGGTCCCAAGCTCTATGTGTCCCCGTCCTAGCTTTGCTCAGGTCACAGAAGGAAGTGGATTCACCAGGAAAGAGGCTCTGGGCAAGGTGGGGTAGGATGAAGGAGAGGTTTTTAGAAGGAGACATTGTAGGCAATAAAAAGAAATGAAATGCTGATACACAAACCTCAAAATGCCATGTGTGAGTCAAAGAAAGTAGGCACAGGAGACCACAAAATGCATGGCACCATTAAAAGAAATGTTCAGAATAGGCAAAACCAGAGACAGAATGGGATTAGCGGTTGTCTAGGGTAGAGGAGGTGGTGACTTCTAAGGAATACAGTTTCTTGAGAGGATGAAAAGATCCTAAAATTTTACTATGTTAGTGATTGTAAAATTATGTGAATATGCTAAAAACCCATGAGTTTTACATTTGAAATGGGTGCAGTTTATAGTATATAAATTATTATACATTGTATAATGTGTAAATAATGTATTATTATACAATTTATGGTATGTAAATTATTTAAATGAAGATAGATAGATCACAGACCTGGCTTCAAATCTCACTTCTACTAATATGGACCCTCAGTTTCCTTTCTATACCCACATCTCAAAATTAAGTCGGAACGATTTAACAAGGGCTATGGAAATGCCAGCCTATAGAGAACATTGCATTTGTGCCATTTTGTTTTCCTAGTATACATGTTCTTATAAGCAAGATGACATTTTATCTTTAAGCCTAGATGTGTTATGTTTTGCTTTTGGTACAACTATCATTGCTTCCACTGCTCTCCTTTCCCACCCCAAATCTATTTTCAATCAACAACCTTGCTTCTTACACAGCACTGGGCAGTCCCTAAGAACAGGAAGTTAATAACAGTGTTGTGTTGGGAAGAATCTGAGTAGGAGGGAATTCCCTCCCTTCGGGTACCAGCACGGGGCAGAGTCACCGACACATCCCTGCAGTACAAGCATGTACAACCATTGTGCAATGGGAGCACAAGCCCCACCAGAGCCAAAGTTCTCATATTGGAGGACTAGGGGTGTGATAATCAAAAACATTCTCAGAAACTGGAGTATTAGAAGAAAAAGCCAACACGCAGTGTACAACATTGCTTCTTTAAATTCATGTGAATTTCTGTGTCACATCTGTGAACCATTGAAAGATGTCTAACTGGGCTGGAGGATGGCTCTGCAGTTAAGAGCACTGGCTGCTCATCCAGAGGACCTGGGTTTGACGTCCAGCACCCACAGGTGGCTCACAACAATCTGTAATTCCAAGTCCAGGAATCTTCCTCTAGCTTCAAAGGGTACCAGGCATGCAAGTGGTCCACAGGCATACAGGCAAAATACCATACGCATAAAATAAAACATTTTTTTAAAGACATTGTTTTTTTTTCAAGGAAAAGAAAAAGATATCCTCCTGCCTTAATCCATCATCAGCTATTCCCCTACTTAGTGTAAATTTCATCTTATTTTTTTTAAAGTCAGTTTAATCATATTACTCAATAACAAGAACCCTGAACTGTGTCTCTTTAACCTATCCCATCACTGGGTTCCTTCTTGGAGTGTTCTGTTGTGCCACATTGGAAGTGTACGGTCATCGATATCGTTTGTTTTGACAGCTATCCTACAAAACTGGATGACCCTTGATAGTCTGCCTTTACCCACAGAGCCACCCCTCTGGTCTAGAGGTGGGGGTAGTAAAGTCAACAAAACAGATTCTCTACTCCCGTGGCATTTACTTCATGGTGGGAGGAGTCTAACAACAAATGTATACACATTGTTGTGTGAGTTTTGATGCCTGTCGTTGGAACTCTAACTGCCAGTGTGATAGTAATTGGAGACGGGACCTTTGGAAGGTAATTAAAATTAGTGACATCAGGAAGATGAAGTCCTCATGATGAGATGTGCCCTTTTAAGATGGAGAGATGGCTAAAGCTCTATGCACACCATACAAGGACAAGCAAGGAAATATCTGTCTGCAAAGTAGCTGGCATCCTCCTGGGACCAAAGCTGTCCTCACCTTGTCCTGGGACTTACCAATCTCTGGAACAGTGAGAAGCAGGTGTATCATGTAAGCCATCCAGTCTGTGGGATTTTGTTATAGCAGTCTGAATAGACTGATACAGGTCAGTATGTAAATGTGCATTTAAGCAGGGAATCCTACAAAAGCTACATATGACGGTTTGGTTTGGATATGGTTTGTTCTCCCCAAGACGCGCCAAGAAATTTGGTGTCCATGCGGGAGGAGGATCCTGTAAGAGATTAATGTGTTTCTCGTGAAACTAGATCTGCCCTCAGAAGAGCAGGAGTGGCAACAGTGTCCTCCTCCTCCTTTACTCTTGCATGTGTGCCTGCTGGCCATTCGCAGAGACACTCCTGCCGTGTGTTGCCACCTGCCATGCTGGAACATGACAAGCCCCTCTCAGGTGTGGATGTTGGATCTTGAGCTTCTTGGCGCCAGAATAAACCTCTACCTTTTATAAGATTTGGTCTTTGGTATTTTGTTATAGCCAAGAGTGGACTAACGGGGCTGGAGATGGCTCAGTGGTTTAAAGCCCTGACTGCTTCTTCCAGAGGACCCGGGTTCAATTCCCAGCACCCACATGGCAGCTCACAACTGTAACTCCAGTTCCAGGGGGTCTGATACCTTCATACCAACACACATAAAATAAAGTTAAATAAATTATTAAAAAAAAAGAAGAGTGGACTGAGATCTTGCTGATGGAAAGACGCCTGTCCTGCACTGTGGTGAGAAAGCCTGCCTTGGGGAAGCCTCACAACTCTCTGCTTAGACTCTGGCATCTGTACAATACTCACCTGGAAAAGGGTCTCTGAAATACTTGGTTCTGCCCATCATATGGTTGGGATAACTATTTGCCTAGGAGAACGACACATGTAAGTGTGCTCGAACTTAAGGTGTTAGGTACAGCATCTTAAATATCCTGATTTAATTTTTGAATCAAAGAGTATGCCTTAAATTAGGATCTGGCTTCCTAGTTAACAGTGTTTCCCTCCCGGAAAAGAAGCAGTGTGGGCAGGCAGAACAGCTCCTTTTTATCAGTTCTGCTTCCCTCTTCCTTGGCTTATTGCTGGCCCCCTGTGCAGGCCTTTGGAGCCACCGCCCTTCCAGGTAGCAGCCCAGAGAATAGAGTCTATGGCTTCCCAAGGGTTCTTTAGATATGGCTGACATCTGACTGATCTATTATGATTTCACTATTCTTTTATTTTCTCAGAAGAACTGTAGCAAGTATCAGAGTACAAAATCAGCATTTAAAAATCATTCAGACAGTCTGTAAAATTAGATTGCTGCTTCTCTCACCTCTGAAAGCTTTGCTGAGTGTCTCAGATACAAAAGGATTATCCAAGCTCTTCTTATCTCGGACTCTCCAAAGCAATGACAGCATCCAGTGATGTGGTCACAGAAGCATCTTATTTTCAGCCTGCGCTCCCTGGGGACTGTGCTAGAGGAAACAATGCTCTTCTCCCGATGACTTCCTGGTGCAGACTTAGGGACAACCTCAAGGAATTCAGAGTACAGGACACCATGGAGCTGCCAGCAACTTGTGATGGCAGCCATTTTTCCTAGTGATGAGACTAAAAGGATCCTTATATAACTGGCAGGTAGATTCCCTTCACTTTGGAGGAATCTATTTTAAGGAAGACTGTTATCAAAAAGGAAACATAAATGAAATTTTAAAATATAAAAATGTGTTCAATCTCATGCTTAGGATAAATGCAAATTTAACAAATCATAAAAAGATATTCAGTACATTGACAATTTTAAAAGTTAGCAACCCCGCTGTTGATATTTTTACATAAAGGTGGTGGGAGTTTACTTTGATGTAAACCTCTTGGTGATTTGATATCATATATCAAATTTTATAGTACAAAGGGTTTTTGAGCTGGGCGGTGGTGGCGCACACCTTAAATCCCAGCACTCAGTAGAAAGATGTAGGTGGCCCTCTGAGTTCAAGGCCAACCTGGTCTACACAGTGAGTTCTGGGCTACACAGAGAAACCCTGTCTCGACAAACAAAGCTAAACAAAGAAACAAAGAAAGTTTCAGTAATTCCACACATTTAAAGACATACTAGAAAAGTTTCCATTTCTCTATTATTTATAAGGGACAAAAGAATAGACACCTGGGTGACAGAGTGGCATGCACCTGTGTTTGGGAGATGAAAGCAGAAGCAGGAGGACCAGGTGTTCAAGGGCGGCCTCAGCTACACGGTGAGTTTGAACTTTGGTGTCTGGTCCTAGGGTTTCCATGACACCAAAGCCAAGAAGGGGACCCACAGGTCATTATTTCACCGTAGGTGAAAAACAGCCTCCTCCTCTCCCTCTTTCTCTTCTTGAGACACAGTCTCACTATGTAGCCCTGATGGACCTAGAACTCACTATGTAGGTCAGGCTGGCCTCAAAATCACAGGGATCTGCTTACCACTGAGTGCTGGGATGAAAGGCATGTGCCCCCTCCACTCAGTGATGACAAACTGCTTTATATTCATGGGAAATTTTTCCTTTCCTGTCCCTTCTGATTTCAAAGCCATGGATACCATCCCCTTCAGTGAGTTCGATTTTATCTAAAGATGGCATGATCTTTCTGCAAGAAGTACTTTAAAGAGAGAAATTACTACGCACCTAACATGCTTAGATCAAAGAGGAAGGGACGAGATGGGATGAAGGCAAAGTAATTAATATTTCAATAAATTTTTCCACTACAGAGACGGAGAGATGAAGATGAGTTATTTCCACAGTAGAGCTCCTCGCTGTCACTAAATTTCTCTCTGTGAGTATTAGGACTCGTGAGCTATGGAATGTGGGTAGCAGATTTGGACTGAGACAGTTAACATCTGCAATCTGAATGCAGGGGCCAAAAGAGGCTGCTGACGGGGGGCAGGTGTGGAGGAGGGCATGGGTAGCCTCTCTTTGCACAGTAACAGGCTTCACATAGAATCAGCCAAGTTCCTGGCCCGTTCAGCTAACCAACCCTTAAGCACAGAAAGGAACGCAAGATTGCAACCAAGGAAGGAAGTGTTCCAAGGGCCTGGAATCAAAGCAAACACATTTAAATGGAAACCAGGTTGCTACCAGCACTCGGGCATGGGTAGAGCAGGCAGAGAACTGATGATGGGTGATCCAAGCATAGGACCTTTTAGCTGTAGGAGCTTGGTAAGAGTTCTGCCCCTAAATCCCATCTGTCACCAATGGAAAACAGAAAGAAAATCTGTAATGAGAGCCAAGTGGGGGGGGGGTTGCGCTAGGTGGGTGTGCCTCTTGTATACCTGATACTTGTGGCCTGCTCAGCAAATTTGTGTTTCTCTATTCCTTGAGCTACTGTTTATTTTAGCAACTATGAAACATTTGATCTCAAGTAGTTCAGAAACTGTCTGGGTTTAGAGGAAAGGAATTGTTGTACTGGGCGGTTTGCTAGTAGATGCTCTTGGTCAGCAATTCCTGGTTCTTTGCTCCACCTAGTGGATTTCTAGAGACCCGTGATGAGAGAAGTGTCCTTTTGTTGGAAACTCTAAACTTCTGTCAGTTTCTTTATTGGAAATACTCAATTCCATCTCCAGTCTGTTCTTGTTCACATTGATTAAATTTTCACGGAAGCTAACCGTGTACCTGTGAGTCAGCAGAATCTTTTTTTTTTTTTTTTTAAATTTCAAGACAGGGTTTCTTTGTGTAGACCAGGCTGACCTTGAACCCACAGAGAACCACCTGCCTCTGCTTCCTAAGTGCTGGGACCAAAATTGTGTGCCACCACTACCCAGCTATCAGCAGAATCTAATGTACTTTTTTTTCTTAATATAGAAACAGCATCATATAATTAGAAGCCCCATGTTAGCACTGAAAAGCATATTTGACTCATAATTATATTCTCTCATGGCCAAACCCAATCGAAGTTCCATAGGGTCATTTAATTGAATAATGGCCTACATAATTAGTACTTCAGTGGCTCCCTTTGAACAAAAATTGGTCAAATAGTCATAGGTCTACTGCTCAAGAAGTTTCACACTTGGCTATAAAGACAGATGAAAAAACATAGAGATGTAAGGCGAAGCTAAAAATTTCAGGTTCAGAAGGATTCTGAACAGCTGACTCACAGACCTAAATATGGACGTCAAAATTACTATCAGTGTGGGCTTAGGACATTAGTGCCTACAACAATCAGGCAGTCTGTACTTAGTCGCTGAACTACCATGCATCTGTCACCAGCATCATCATAGCTATTTGAGTCATCATTCTTTATGTCCTGTTTATATTACATACTTGAATTTTATTGTTGTTGTTTTTTTGAGACAAGGCCTCATATAGCCCAGGTTGGCCTCATTATGTAGCTAAGAATAACTCTGAAATCCTGAGTCTTCTGCCCTCACCTCTTGAGCACTGAGATTACAGGGGAGCATCCCCGTGTCTGGCTTCTGGGTTTAATTTTGTTCCCGTTTCCATACATACGCTAAAGTCTTAACTCTCAGTATTTCAGAATGTGGCCTTGTTTGGAGAGAAATGCTAGTGTCTTTATAAAAAAAAAAAAGAGGGGGGCAGCTGGAGACAGACACACACAAAGGAAGAACATCACGTGAAAATGGCCTTCTACAAGCCAAGGAGAGAAGCCAGGAACAGACTCCTCTGGCAAGGCTATCAGAAAGCCCCAGCTTGCCAACATCCTGAGCTTGTCCTTCCAGCCCCTAGAACTCTGAGACCACGCATTTCTGCTGCTTAAGTCCCCTAGCTTGTACTGCTTTGTCACAGCAGCTCTTGCAAATGGATATCATTAACTTTGGCAGATGAATAAGAAGTTCTCTGCAAAAAAAAAAATCAAATGAATCTGTGGAATGCTAGAGCTGGGAAGCATCTCAGAAAACACATTGCTTAACACCTTTGTTTTGAAATAATGTCCAAGGCCACACAGTGATTAGGGCTGAGTCCCCTTTCAGCTCGGCCTTCTGTCTGTCAGTGTTCCATTACACTGCACCAACCAACTCGAAGACTGGCAAAAATCTGTCAATAATGGTGATTACATCCAGGTTTTGTTGGCATCTTCTGGGAGGAACAGTATATAAGTCTTTGACCCTCCTAAATATTTGCAAATAGAAACATATGCTATGTAGGAGGATTAATTGCTAGCTGGTTGCCAGACAGAAGATTAATGTGCAGTAGAACAGCAAAAACAGGTAACTTTACCTCCGGCTGGGCCCACACCATCATCAGGTGAAGATTTGGCTCTAGCGGGAAGACTGCCCCTCTCCCACTGAGGATGATTCAGCAGAGCAGCTTATCACCTAAGAGTCAGAAGCTCAGGTTCATATGAACAGAGTAGGGGCAAAAGGATGCGGAGTCTGAGTAATGTTTTATAATGGGTGTGGACGCTCGTTAGACTAGTAAGCATGCTCTTGATTAAAGCACATGACACAAGTAATTGCTAGAGATTCCAAACCAGCTATCATCTGGGATCACAGAGTTCTAATATCTGACAAAGAACCCAGCTTCAACTCTGTAGCAGAGGCCTTTAAAAAGTCTCAGGGATAATTGGCACTAAACCGAGGAACTGCCAAAAGGAAAAATGCATAGTTCGACCATCAATTACACTTGATTCACAGTCCCAGACTGGGTAGGAATGGAAATATTTACACACATGCTTGAGATACAGCTTTTCTTGTCACCAAGAATTTAGTTTTGAATGAATACTGGTATAGTCAGTGATGTTTTTTTCCCCTTTATTGAGGACTAAGCAATACTAATTTGGGCAAAGAAGAAACTCTATGGCAGGCTGTTAAGCAGTTGTTTTACACTTAATCTTCTAGCCCCTCACTGAAACACTGACTGCTCTCTTTCTGGGATATGGAAGGTGCACCCACAGTTTATAATGAAGACAAAAAGTGTTGACCACTGTTTTAATTCATAAAGTGTCACCACTGTCATCTCTCTGGGTACTTAAGAAGAATATACCTGTCTCTGAAAATCTGAATTGCTTGTAAGTGTATATGTCTCTGCTTTTCCCAGCAGGAAGGGTCTCTTGTTCCATAAAGCAAAGGACTAAATATAGTTGTGGTAGACAGATGCTACAATAATCCCTCTAGTATCATGAGACTTTTGGCAATAAGACTTAGCCACAACTCCCATAAAGAGAGGGAGTTTATTTTTTTCCCCCCTTGAATCAAGGCCGTCCTTGACCAACAGAATGAGACAAAACTGGTGCTATGTGACTTGCAGATGTAGCTCACATTTTTAACCTCTTAGAAGGCAGCCACTACATAAAAACCAAACCAAACCAAACCGTCAAGCTAGATTACTAAAGTGGTGGGAAGGTGAACATAGGAGAAAGGTGTCCGCAATTTAGGGCATCCCACTTTGTGAGTGAAATCGTCTAGGGCCTGCTAGCCCAGCACAACTGAGAGATGAATACAACCACATACATGAGGCCAGGCGAGATCAACAGGACCACTCAACCTAATTAAGATACACAGCAATTGATAACAGAAAGATTAGTGAATTTAAGGCTTCCAAATTATGAAGGGGCAAGTACTAGGCATGGCCTCTAGAAATAAGGAGCCTTCCACCACTTAAAAAAAGATTTCTCTACCATTTATTTTATTTATGTGTATTTGCTTACATGAGTTAAGGTGTACCCCATGCATGAGGGAGCCCTTACAGGCTAGATTCCCTGAAACTAATGGTACGAGCTATTATGAGCTTCTGTGTGACTCAAACTTGGGTCCTCTGAAAGAGCAGTAAGTTCTCTTTTATTATTATTACTTTTTATTGTTTTTATTGAGCTATATATTTTTCTCGACTCCCCTCCCTTCCTTTTCCCTCCCCTCCTTTCCTCTCCCCCCTTTCAACGTCTCCCATAGTTCCCATGCTCCCAATTTACTCAGGAGATCTTGTCTTTTTCTACTTTCATGTAGATTAGGTCCATGTTTGTCTCTCTTACAGGCCTCATTGTTGTCTTGGTTCTCTGGGATTGTGAATTGTAGGCTGGTTTTTCTTTGCTTTATGTCTAAAAGCCACTTATGAGTGAGTACATATGATATTTGTCTTTCTAGGGCTGGGTTACCTCACTCAATATGATGTTTTCTAGATCGATCCATTTCCCCACAAATTTCAAGATGTCATTTTTTTTCTGCTGTGTAGTAATCCATTGTGCAAATTTTCCTTATCCATTCTTTAGTCGAGGGGTATTTAGGTTGTTTCCAGATTCTGGCTATGACAAACAATGTGATCAGTAAGTTCTCTTAACCATCAAGCCATCTCTCCAGCCCCATTACTACTACTACTTTATTATTACTGCTTTTTTTTTGTTGAGGGTCTCATATAGCTGAAGATGACCTTGAACTCCTGATCATCCTTCCTCCACCTCCCAGGTTCTGGAAGTACAGGTGTGAACCATCATGCATATTTTTAAAAAAATTTCTAACAGAGTCCTCTGGAGGCCAGACTTCCAACTTTCTGCGAATCTGAACCTGTTCTTGAATTCCTGGTTCCATTGTTTCCATCCAAGTGCTGAAACTGTAGGTGTGTATCACCTTGCCTGGCAAATCTACCATATCACCTTAGTCATGATCTGGGAATCTGGAAAGAACTATACTTCATAGCCATATAATGGAGTCATTTCAGATTAGCAAAATGAGTGATCAATGTAGTCACCATCCTTTCCACCACTGACGTTGGTTCTGGAACCAAGATTGTACAAATGCATGTGTGCATATAGTTAGCAAAAAGTAAATTATATCAAACTGCTAGCTGCAAGGGAGTCTAGGAAATAAAATAGCTTTTGTTTTGTTTTTCTGAGACAGAGTTTATTTGTGTAGACCTGGCTATCCTGGAACTAGCTCTGTAGACCAGGCTGACCTCAGATTCACAGAGATCCACCTTCCTCTGCCTACCTTGCTCTGGGACTAAAAGCACGTGCTACCACCATTCAGCTAAAAATAGCTTTTTAAATTGTATTATAGAAAGGTACTGAAGGCTTTTCCTCCCTTTTATGAGTTTAAAAAAACTGTAATATTTAAAAATAATGTTCATATAAAAACAAGCTCATTAAATATAGGCTAAATGGCTTTACTAATGCTTGATAGATAAGAGTCATGATGGCCTCAAGTTAGGCTCTAGTGCGACATTCTGTATGACTGGAATCCTGTGTTTCTGCCATTCCACTTTGTGAATATACCCTGGAGTGCCCAGATTGCTTTCAGCTTCAAGATGATTTCGGCTTAACAGTTTCCACCATTTCTATTACTATAGAATCATCTCAGAACAAACATGCTCGATCTGTTTGTTTGCAGTAAATTTTCATTAGAAATGGATTTTGGAGGGTGGGCAGAATCTCCTAAAGGCCAAACTCTTAATCATTCCTGCCTCCTGTGGCTTTTGCTGTCATCTCTCTTTGCAGGCTTGTTCTTGAGGACACTGACAGCTTGGTTTCTCTGGGTAATGTTGTACAAAGGAAATTAGCTCAGTATGTCTTCTACTGAATTCCATCTGTAGCTCAACGTTCTAAGGTATTTGTGAATGTGGTTACAGAGCAATTTTGATAAGACAAGGCAATGTTCCAATGTCTGAGACTATTTCTCCTAAAAAATTCTTTTAAAAATGTCACTGAACACTCTGGAAATCCACCCACGCATGAGCAATCTCCTGCAATATTCAGAGTGCTTTTCAGGTGTCACAGACATAATAACAGGTGCTTCCTCTGGGGAGAAAAAAATATGGCAAGGAGGGAGGCAGAAAGCAAACTGTTGGGATATTCTGGGTACAACTTCCCTCAAGTGAATCATTCCCATATGCCTGCTTTTGCTGTAGGCCCCTTGGCAGAGGAAGTGATTTGTGTGAACGGAGGCGGAGAGATGCATTCTGGTGGCAAACTTGAGTGGAGTCCATTCTTGGCAAATCCAATTGATTGTTAGCTATTTGTCAAGTCACTCTGCCATAAATACCAAAATGCAAAGTTTGAATATAGATTTTGATACCTGCTTTTGCCCTTCTTATATGTATAATGTTGCATGAAAATCAAGTAATATTTGTTTAAGGCAAGATAGCTTCTGAAACTATGCATAAATACACTTTAAATATAAGCTAAAAAGAAAATGGAGACCAGGAACATTTGCAGAAGGCCGTCATTTGATTCCCTTTTTGAAAAATGCACATAGCTTTAAGCGCAGGCATTTACCCTATTGTGAACATTTCTTACTTGGAAGATGAAAGTCTGAACTAGTGAAAATGACTTCATTTACAGATAGACATATAGCAAAGCTGGGAATTAGGAATTCTTTTCCCCCATAATGTGTAAGACTAGCTTTCTTATCAGTTGTGGGGAAAACACACTTCTCTTGCTAAAAAGCTAGATACTGTTGTTCTCATCTGTAAGACAAAATCACTGAGGGGTAATAGGAAAACATATGTACAGAAAGATTGCTAATGGAAAACTTGACTTATTTGAAGTCAGTGACACTGGGGACATAAGGAAACATAACTGTAAGCTAATTAATTAGGTCCACTCTAAATCATACAGTGGTGTCATTTACTTAACCTGCCAGCTTAGGAAAGTTTAATTTTTAAAAAAAATTTTAAAAATATTTTTCTGCCTCAATTTGTTTATTTCATATGTTTTCATGGCAAGGATGATAGAATCTACCTGTTAGGGATTATGTGCAAAGAAAGCACTTTAAGTGATGGCTGACATACAGTAAACATTCAATAAACTTTCTTCTTTCCCCTCAAATAACATGAGGATGGGCTTTATTTATTTATTGCTAGCATCTTTTTTTGTGTACAGGGAGGGCCATAAATATTTCTTGAATGGATTAATTAAAATAACTGAATTTTGGAAGTCAGAGAAAAATTGTCTTTGGATTGGGGATGCTTGTCACATGTTATTTGACTGTTCATGAGACCCCAAGAATTTGATTCCCAGTGCAGGGGATAGGGAGTGAGAAAAAAAAAGCACTAACCTGGAATATTCCTCCTAGGTTTCATAGCTGGGAGAAAAGCAAACAGATTTCAGCATGGGGTCACTGAGGAAAACAAGAGAGATCCCTAAACAAAAATGAACACTCAAATTTATTTTAGAGTCTTCTAATTCCGTAAGTGTTTGAACTAAGAATTTCTTTTAGCTGGGCATAGTGGTACACTATTGTAATCTCAGCATTTGACAAAATGAGGCAGGAGAATTGCTGCAAGTTCAAGGCCAACCTGTGTTAAATAGTAAATCCTTAGGAGGAAGGGAGGAGATATTCTTAATTTGTAAAATGGAAATGAAATGATGACTCCAAAAGGATTCTGAGAATGAAGGAATATGTGACAATTCTCAACAAAATATAAAAATATGATTCCGTTAACTTTTACATCAGTGAGTTTGTACGTTGAGTAACAATAAAATCATTCTTTAGCGTTGGAAGAAAGAACCTTTAGCTAAAGATTTAAGCACTAAAAATATTCAACCCCAGAGGTACCACAGACATAGACTAATTTTTTCCATCTGTGCAGTTTAGGGTAGATTTGGCATATACTCAATACCAGGAAAGAAAGAAACTATGGTTTAATCTGCGTTTAGAGGAGAGAAAGAGGGGGGGAGGCAGAAAAGGAAAATATTTCCTTTTATGAGTACAAATGTTAAATATAATGTTAAATGTTAAAATATAGAGCCTTCATCAAGTAATTCACTACTGAAGCAAGAACACGCAATCCATTTACTCCTAACCTCTGCAATCTAGAGTTTTCTATACTATGGTTTATATATTATGGTCACTGCTTTCTTATCGAAGGAAAGTAAATATAGATTATTCTTATTCAGTCCCATGTGACTCAGAGGTCAAAAGATCAGTTCTTAATAGGTTAACCTCCGTAAAGCACTAATATTTAAGGACCTATTTTTTATTTGTTCAGTTTTTTTTTTTTTTTTTTTTTTTTTAGAGCCAGGGGTTATTTTGAAAACATTACAGCTTTATGATTGGGTCCCACCCAAGATGCCTCAACAGAGCCTGGGGTTGAGAAACTGGTTTGAGGAAAAGATAAAGTGACAGAAAAATCCCCAGCAAATGAACTGATGACTCATTGTTCCTTCCTTGGACTTCAGGAATGGAGAGGTGGGAAGGGAAAAGAGGCAATGCTCTACAGACCAGGGGCTCTCTGAAGACAATAGATTCAGGGAGTTTCAAGATGTATGTGGGTTTAGGGGATAAATAAATATCACTTTCACAATCAAGTCCCTCAAGGAAAGAACATTAGAAAACTAAACCTGATGATCTTTAAAAGAACCATTGTCCTGAATCTGGTCATTTTATTCCCTTGTTCAAAAACTTCAGTAACTTCATTGCTTCTGGGTGAAGTCTAAACTAGACAATGACAAACCGTGCTTTATCTGGAATTAATCCTTAATATTTCCTTACAAGGTATGGAGACCACTTATAATTTCCCAAGTAAGCTAGATAATTTTATCCCCTCATCCATTTCTTCATATGTTTTCTGCCCTAAACTCAGCCCAGCTGGCAAACTCCTGTGCATAAAGCCTGCCTCAAGCATTATTTTTTCTTTGAGAATTTCTCAACTCCCACTCTTTCCTATCACTCGGGATGACGGTGCTTGGTCTCTGGAGCACAGCACTTAAGCATGCCTCTGTTAACTCACTTGCTGCCAGGAATTAGAGCTTCTCTCTCCCCAACACCTGAGTTCTCCCAAGTCGACTGTGAGCAGATTATTGTGTAGTTCTTGCCACACGACAGGAGAATAATACAAATTGCTGAGTAGAATATTAAAAAACAACAAATACACAGATGATTCGAAACCTATGAAGTATGCCAGGACCAGAAAGCAAATGCTAATCTACACACGTACATGATGCGGCTTTGGTCTTCCCAGACTATGTAATTTGCTTTGATTTTAAAGGTGGTAGTCCATGATAGAACCCTTGCCTAGCGAGCCTGAGGCCCCAGGTTCAATCCCCAGTACTGAAGGGGAAAAAAATTTAAAAAAAAAAGCATTATGATTATATTTCTCAATATAAAAATGTATGAATTCATTTGCTACCTAAAATGGGCTCTCCTAGAAAAGAGTCATTGAAAAGTCGCTGAGTAATGTGAAATGCTATCCAGCTGCAGTGGAGTATCTGGGTTTATTTCAGTCAGCCTCTGTCTGGTACTGCCTCTTCATAGAGAACCCAAGTCAAACAGCATGTTAAGACCTAAGCTGCATTAATGGGGACAGATGAACTCTATTGAAGGTTAGCCTCGAATTTTTTTAACATTCTCATCTCCAGTATTCAAATCCTTTTCTTTTTCTTTTTCCTGGAGCTGAGGACCGAACCCAGGGCTTTGCGCTTGCTAGGCAAGCACTCTACCACTGAGCTAAATTCTCAATCCCTAAACTTTTTTTCTTTAACTGAGTATGTTAACTGAAGAATATATAATGTGCTATGAACTTTGTTTTGTTGTTTTAAAGCCTAGTGAAGTATCCACTTTTTTCCCAGTACAAGATTAAAGAGCAAGCCAGACCTGAGTATTGGTCTGTAGTGCTAGCTACTGGGGAGGCTGAGGCAAAGAATTATAAATTTGAGGCTTGCCTGGTCTATGTAGTGAGTTCCAGGCCAGCCAGAGCCACACAGTGAGACCATGTCTCAAAAACAAAAACAATGCAAAAAGAGGGAGAACTCTTATACTGTACAGTGGTTAACTAATCACTTCTTTGGTGTTTTCTACCATAAGTTTTGGACCTAGACTACTCAACTACAATTTGCTATTCACAGAAAAATCCCTAGAGAATGGATAACTTAAAGATGAAAGTTGATTTTATCTGGCTTTCATGGCATAATATCTATAATGGCTTTAAAAGAATGTAAATAATTAACATTGCTAAACAGTGCACATTGATAATTTTCTGACAAACTTGTGTCTCACACCATTTCCCATATTAAAGCAGTCATTACCAATATAGCATATGTACTCATGGAAATATGACAGCCTGATCTTTTTTTTAAATCTTTATTATATTCAGTTGAGCTGCATATTTTGTGTAGCTGATATAGGAGTGGGTATTAATATTCTTATTCAGGAATATAGAATCACATTATCTGGCATCAAGTTGTAGAAAACTCCATTTGGAAGGTAGCTGAGTGACTTGTGAAACTTCCTATTTGAAGTCAAGAATATACCAATCCTGGGCAGAGGGGCAGGGGAGAAGAAGCAGCTTTTTTAGAAGAACTGGCTTAGTTAAATTGAGGTAATTAATTTGAAATCACAAATAAAATAGTAGAAGCTCCATTTAAAAAAACCACTTGCAAATCTTTATTAGCAATGTTAAAATTGACCAATTAAATATTTTAAATAGAAAAACTATAAAACATTGCACATAATTATAATTCATTCATCGGATATACTCTTCTGCTGAAATTTCTAACACATCTTCATCTGTACATTCTTCTGTCTCTGGCAAGTTGCCCCAGAGTAGGAAGTTTACACCTGGAAACAAGAGGCCACAGAGTTCTTTAGTACTGACTACTGCAGTTCAGACATGACATATAAAACTTTACATGCCGAGCTTCTCGTATAGAGTATGGCGTCACAAGCGAAGATAACAGCAGGGAAGGATGTCTTACAAATAAAACCATCTAATATCCATCTATGACATGAACATTCTTTAGACTCTTTTAAGCAAGACTTTGAACGTTAGACTCTTAGAGCTCAGAAGGAATTCTGGAGTTCCATCTGCTTCAACCCTGACTCCAGCTACACAATGCCATTCATACCCTACAATGACAATTTAAAAAATATATTTTAGCCAGATGGTGGTGGCGCATGCCTTTAATCCCAGCACTCAGGAGGCAGAGGCAGGAGACTCTCTGAGCTCAAGGCCAGCATGGTCTACAGAGTGAGTTCCAGGACAGCCAGGGCTACACAGTGAAAGCCGTCTTGAAAACCAAAAATAAATATCTATATTTCAATGATTTTAAGAATAGAGATTGCATAAGGATCTTTTAGATCGAGTGCCTTTTTGTAGTGTGTAAGGGGGAAATTTCTAAATCAGTCATTTACTATAGGGAACAGTAGTTAATGTAATTTTCTAATCAAGACAGGAAGGGCCTGGTGGCACAGGCTATTAACCCCAGCTACTGGGGTGACTAAAGCAGAAAGGTTGCAAGTTCAAGGCCATCTTGGACAACTTACTAAGACACTGTCTCGAAAAGTAAGAGGCTTCAGGGGGAGAGCAATTTGTAGAGTCCTTGCCTAAGAAGTGTGAAGCCCTAGGTTCCCCGGTACACTGGGGTTAAAGCAGTCAATTATAAAAGGGTTTCCTAAAGTATGTGGACTCTAGAATACATGCCATCAAGGTAGAGCTGTACTTTAGGACTAGGTTACACAGTCACTGTAACAAACAATAATCTGAAACAGCACTGACAGAGAATAATCAGGTTCCATTTCAAAGACCCAGCACAGGTACAGAGAACTAGATCAAACACACTGAGGATAATAAGATGACTAAAAATACTAAATTAGGAGAGAATAAAAAACTGTCATGAGACAACCTCAAGCTGCTTAGCTGGTAACATGAGCAAAGGAAGAGCCAGCAGCTCTGGGTATCCACTCCACACTGAGACAGAGGCCATAGTTTCCGCCACTATCGGCATTTTTACTACAAGTGTACAGGACTGTAGACAACAGATATTACTGCTTTGTGTTATCCAAAATTTTGTTGCTATCATGTTTTGCTTTTTAAGATAGCCTCATGTAGCCTAGGTTAGCCTCTAACTAATGTAGCTGAGGATGGCTTTGGACTCTTGATTTTCTACTTCTACCTTCCAAGTGTTGAGATTACAAGCATGTGCCACTATATCTGGCTAAAAGTTTTATAAAATGGCATTATACCAAACATATTTTTGGAATTTGTCTCATTCATCTTATTTCTGAGTGGCTAAAATTTTTATGGGATGATATTAAACGATACGTATTTTTCTAAGTTATCTCATTCACCTTATTTCTGGGTTTTGTCTGTTTGACATGTTTAGCTCATTTACTTTCTTATTCTGTAGAGTGTTTATACTGTAGAGTATAAGATTTTCAGTGAAATCTTATACTTAATTTAATTTAATTTAGCCAGTGGGGAGGCATATGTGTGCTGGCCGTGGCACACAGTGGAGTAGAGAATGGAGGACACCAGGTTGAGGCAAGGTATCTCATGTTTCTGCTACACTGTGCTGTACATTTCAGCCATGTTGGCATGTGAACTTCCAGGCCATTCTCCCATCTCCATCCTCACTGGGATTGAACTCAGCTCATCAGGCTTTGCAGCAAATGCTTTTACCTGCTGAGCCGTCTCTTCTGCCTAAATCTTGTAAAATGTGTTGAAAATACAGCCTGTCATTTCTGGGCCCAATTTACCTCAGCACCAACGAGACACGAAGATGGTTGAAGCAGTGGGAATAAACAAGTTTATCTTGTTTGAAATATTGCAATCAAATCAGGAAAGAAGTTCTTATCTGAAGTATTAGAATACATAGATATCTACCATGCTCTTCTCCATAATGGTTTCGTGCTTGAATTGCTTAGGATAAAAATCATTTCCTAATCCCCACCTCAAGAATAAATGATGATCTGCTTCTGGAAACATGTGCAGAGGAGCTGACCAGACAGCAAGAAATTGTTTGGATAAAATCTAAGTGAAAATTAGAATTCATAAAGGTAAATGGAGAGCTTTGAGATATTCTAGGGAATCTGAGCTGAGATTTTCCAAGTGTATTTGGAAAAGCTCTGGGAAATTAGGTTTTATGTGTAGGCTAACACAGACTTTTTAGAGAACTTGTATGCAGAACATTCTAGAATGCAGGACTTGTACATCCATTCCTTTGGTGTAACTTATTCAGGGGACTCAAGGACTGTTCCAAAGCCACTGGAAATCTCCCTTTGACAAGCATCTAGCAAATCTTACTTTAAATCATAGTAATAGAGTTACAAAAGAGAAGTTTGATATGCTTGGAGTCTGTACTCAGGAACTCTGAAGCAACTTAGCACAATTGGTTCAAAGGAGAAAAAATAAATGAGGAGATTGGATCTGACAGAAGAGCCACCTTCCTCTCTCTGCCTAAGAGGAAGGAAATCCGGTCTACATCTGTTTCTCATGGATTAGAGTCAGAGCAAATGAAAGAATGTTGGCCTTTTATGTTTGAAAAATTGACCAATATTCTAAAGTAAATCAAAACTGAAAAATCTCCACCCTGTGTTTTGAATCCTATGAAGCAGGAAAAGCAGAATCAAAGCAGAAACTTTCTTTAATGTGTCCCATGGGCGACACAAATATAAAGTGTAAAGCCTAAATTAGGAGCCTATATTTTACTTGGGGAGTTTGAGGAGTCCTTGCTTGAAAATGGCCATCTTAACATATATAGTTTTAAATTAAAAGAGCGAAGTGATAGACTAAGAACTACTGTTGAATCCCAGGCAAATTAAAAAAAAAAAAAACAGTCTTAAAAACACAAGCATAATTGGAAGGTTTAAAACCCTTGACAAACCTAGCTTGCAATTCATGATCTCTTGGTCAACCATAGCAAATCTCTCTCTTTCACACACATACACACCCTACACTGTAAATAAAATGCAATAAAGATGTTAAAAATCTGTAATATACTTTCTTTTTCCTTCTTCCTTCAATATATGTGTGCACACATGTATGTGTGCAAAGGTCAGAGGAGGGTACTGGTATTCTGCTGTGTTACTCTCTACTTATACCTTTGAGACAGTCTTTCACTGAACTTGAAGCTTGCTATTTTGGCTAGATTGATTGTCAGGGAGGTCCTGTTTCTGTCCCCTAGTAAAGGGGGTTATAGGTACAGTCAGTCATGCCTGGCTTTTTCATGGGTGCTGGGATCCAAACTCAAGCCTTTATCTGTGTGCAGCTTTTACCCACTAAACTGTCTCTCTAGGCCCCAGTACATTTTCTTACTAACTTAATTAATGTAACACATCAGTCTTAATAGTTCCCTTGACTAGAATTCTACTGTAACTTATTAATATCTATGTATATATATATATATAGTTTAAAATTTATTAACTTTTTTATGTGTATGTATGCTTGTCTACTCGTCTGTATGCACACCACAGTATTCAGGAGCCTGTGGAAGTGAGAAGAGGGCATTGGAGTATCTGGAACTGCAATTACAGACAGTTATGAGATGCTAATATGGATGCTGAGAAGCCAACCTTAGTCCTCTGCAAGAGCAGCAAGGCTCTCAACCACTGAGCCACCCCTCCAGCTCCTGAAATATATTTATCTTGAAGAACTGCCAAACAAAGGCTACTCAGTTTCCTTCCCATTCGTCACTGCCATGGCAGGCCCCCTTCCTCCTTTCTTTACACACATGTGTGCATGCATACACACCTTTGACTATCCATAGACTGTCTTCAAAAGCTCTCTGTAATCAGGATATGTATTATGGTACTACTTCACAGCAATAAAATGCTAGTTTAAAAAGACCAATATGCCAAGTGTGGTAGGACTACCTATAATCACTTTGGAGGCTAAGGTAGGAGCCAGCCTGGGTTACTTGTGACTGTCTCAAAAGGACAACAAAGCCTAAGCCATTCAGATAACTCTGAAGCCTTCCCTCAATTCAGCGATCAGGGGTGATGAGTTTTGTCTGATAGCTTCATAACTGAACATGGGGGGAAAGTGGGCCAATGTTTTGCTTTTGATGATCCCAGGTTTCACTCTAACTGTGAAGGTTTCAGGGGTTCCCCTCAGGTACTGACAGAGATATGTTACAAGGAAATGTATACATCGATTGTTGCTTACCAGTCGAGTCTAGTCTGTTAACACCATAAACCGCCTGGCTGTGAAACATCCAGAAGTGTCCATTGTTGCAGGAAAGAAGGCAGGAACTACATGGAACAATCACATGATAACCTACAATGTTCCCACTTAAAAAAAAAAAAAAAGCAATTGTTAGTAGATAACACCTGTAGTAGGTAACACCTGGCTCACAGAGGCATCTATCTGCTAATGTAAACAGACCATGGAAGGTCAGTCCTCTCCTCTAAGTGGCCTGTTGCTGGCAATGAGAAGGGAGCATACTCTGACAGTACTCACAGGCCTACACAGTCTGTAAGCGAGACGATACTAATTTATTCATGCATTTCTTTGCTCAGATTATTTTATTCATACTCTCTTTGGAAGTTAGCTTTGGGATGTGATTTGTTATGGAAACTACTCAAAACTGATACAGAGAAAATATATTAAATAAAATGAGATCTATGGGTGAAGGATTTTGCTAGCTTCCGGACTGTAACAAGGTGAGTTTTTATAGGTCTAAGCTCTTAAAAATTGTTCAACAAAGCGGGAGATGGGTGAGGGAGGGGTCCTCTGAACGTAAGATGGCAATTCCCTTTTAGTTGCAGTGATTTTGGAAGAATTCAGAAACGAAGCAAATCTCCAGCCCCCAGAGAGTTGAAAATGGTTTGATTGTCTTCAGCAGATCACCAAGTTCCTCATTCTCCCATTTTCTTTTCATGAGTCTCATGCTAACTACAGTGAACATATAGGGATTGTTTTGTTCCTTCTTCTTCTTCTTCTTTTTTTTTTTTTTTTTTTTTTTGGTTTTTCGAGACACGATTTCTCTGTGTAGCTCTGGCTATCCTTGAACTCGCTCTGTAGACCAGGCTGGCCTTGAACTCGCAGAGACCTGACTGCCTCTGCCTCTCAAGTGCTGGAATTAAAGGTTGTGCCACCACTGCCTGGCTTTTTGTTTCTTTTTTTAAAAAATAGCACCACGAGTTGTTTATACCTTGATGGTGAACTCTAATGATGGAACTAGCTCTGTACCCCGTGAGATCTGGGGGCCAGTCATTCCCATGAGATCTATAAAGAGCGCTATCATGAATCCCATCATGCCTTCTAATCACAACACACTTAGCAGGCCAGTAAGTGAAAACCAAAGTTGTTCTTGGCCAGGATGAACAGCTTTTGTAAGGCTATGCTACAAGAATATACAGATTCAAGCCGGGCGGTGGTGGCACACATCTTTAATCCCAGCACTCAGGAGGCAGAGGCAGGCGGGATCTCTGTGAGTTTGAGGTCAGCCTGGTCTACAGAGCTAGTTCCAGGACAGGCCCCAAAGCTACAGAGAAACCCTGTCTCAAAAAACAAAACAAAACAAAACAAAACAAAACAAAACATAAAAGAAATATACAGATTCAATCACCACCGACTTTCCTTTATTTACCTATCCACTCACTCATGTAACTAACATTTGTTGAACATCTACTATATGCCGTGTTCTGTGAGGTGCTAAGAATTCATCAGTGGACAAAACCAAGCCCTTGTTTTCATGTTGCAAACATTTCATTGGGTTTATATTGGATCATTCTGCCCTCTTGCCAACTCCTTCAATGGCTTTCCACTAGCCAAACAGTTTAACATACTCAAAGAACATGTTAAATTTCTTCCTGCTGTGGATCTTTGCATGTGCCATTCCCTCTGTCCAGTATATTCTTATACTTAGGACTAACCCCAGTGTTTACATCTTTGTGAAACAGCTTCCCTGACAATGATATCATAACTCTTACTTGCTTTCTCAACTTCTGGTATTCTCTATCATGTATTATTATTTTCTCTTTAGTACTTCCCACTGTATAGATCTTATTTATCTTACTATCAGATTGAATGATCATGTTTCCACTAGAATATTATGTCCAGAGGCCAGTAACCTTATCTCATGGATATCCTGAGTTTCCAGTCCTGACAGCTGTGACTGGCACATAGTAGGTCCTCCATACAAGTACCTCTTGAATTGGGAAGTTCAAACAGCCACCAACACATTAGCGGTCTGCTGATTTGTAACCCATTCCCATTTAAAAACTCTCAGCTTCTCTCTGTAATAACACAATTTCATTCACCTTTCAAAAGATAATAGTAACAGCTCTCATTTATGTTTCACTTACACTTCATGCAGCCTTTTAACATTAGCAATGCATTTCTAACTCACAACTTTAGAGGCTAAATGCAGATGGTTTTTGATTCCTATCTTCATAATAGAAATATGAAGATAGAAATTAAAGAGCTGAGCATGGTGGCACATGTGTAATCCCAGCACTCAGGAGAGGCGGAAGAGGATGACTGTGAATTGGAGGCCAAGTCCAACTTGATAGAAAATCCTGAACAGGCCTGTCTACATAGGGAGACAGTGTCTCAATAAATGAAGGAAGGGAAGGAGAGAGAGAGGGAGGCAGTGATGTGGGGACGGGTGAAGGAGGGAGAGGAAGGAGGTGAGGATAGAATTAAATGAGCTGGGTATAGTAGTTTATGCCAGCAATCCCAGCACTCAGGTGGCTGAGGCAAGAGGGCTGCCAGAAATTAGAGGCTATCCTGGGATATAGCAAGATCAAGACCAGTCTGTGTTAGAGAGTAAGATCCTGTCTCAAAAAGGAACTTTTTTTTTTTTAACAGAAACTAAGTTCTAGGGCTCAGATCTGATATATGTGGGGTACAATGGTATGATTATGTGAATGCATGTAAAAACCAGAAGTCAACTTGGGGTGTAGTTCTTCGGAGACTTCCACCTTGCTTTCTGAGACTGAGACGGGTCTCTCACTGAAATCTGAGGCTTGTCAGTTAGGCTCGGCTGGCTAGTGAGGGAACTCCACAGATCCTCCTGTCTCCACCTGGGAGCTGCAGTGCATGCTACCAGTCCAGAGCTGGGGCTGCAAGTGCATGCTACTCCATCCAGCTCAAGTTCAGAGCCTCCTATGTCTGCTGCAAGCCCTTGACCAGTGGAGCCACCTCCTCTGCTCCCTGATTTTTATGAGTATAAATCCCATTGTTACCTCTTAGATTACACAGGCTTATTGGGAGTAGATATTTGCAAATGCACTTTGAAAAAATACAAATCTTATTTGAAAAGTACCACAAAGATTCTTTTAAAACAATAATTCTGGGACTGGCAAGACAGCTCAGTGGGTAAAAGTACTCACTTCTAGCCTGAGGTCCTGAGTTCAATCCCTGGGTCTCCTGTGGTAGAAGGAGAAAACCAATTCCTACAAGTTGTCCTCTGACCTCCACACATGCCAGGACACACATATGCTATACACACATACCCATGCACATAAATAAATAGATAAATGAATAAATATAATTAAAAATAGCTCTAAGGAACAAATGTTCTTTCAGTGGCTCATTGTCTGGGTTATATCAATGCTTGATGCAGCCCATAGAATCTTTTTGTGGGTTTTGGTGTCAATATCTACCTTTGAAACTCAGACTGTCTACAAAAACTCCACAAATTACCATTTTAAACATGCGATGTCCTTCAGTTTACAGCTGCAGATTCCAGTGAAATAGCATCTTCCAATGAAATCCACAGTGCTGGAGGAGAACAAAGTTTACAGTCAAATATACAGAGATTTGAACTCTGAAAAAATATAAAAAGTTGCATATGTTCCCTCTAAAAAATTGTGTGTGTGTCATTTGGGATGGAACTCAGGACCTTACAAATGGTAGGCAAGCACTCTCACATTGCGCGACCATTGAGCTATATTCCCAGAATGCCATCTCACTTTTTAAAATGTACAGTTTAAAATTGAATAAGTCCACATTATCTTGGGACACTTCAGACCATCTTCATTTTGCAAAATGGAAACTATACTTATTATATATCAACTCTCCATTTCCCCTCTACGCACCCCCTAGTTATCAATGTTCTCCTTTAGATATGTCATATAAGCAGCCACAGTATTTATTGTTTGGTACTGGTTTACTTCACTTAGCATAACATACTCAACGCTCATCTCCATTGCGGCATGTGACAGGATTTCTTTCCTTTAAGGCAACTTACTAGATAAGTCAATGGAAATTTAGACTATGTCTATCTCTTAGCTATCTCATAGTTATCAGTTGTGAATATAAGATGCTGCTCTGAATTCTTTGGATATATACCTATACGTGGAATTACTATATTATGTGGTAATTCTGTGATTCTGTGTTAATAGCTAAAGAACCACCAATTTTTTTTTATAGTGGCTTTATCATTTCACATTCCTGCAGCCTCACCACCAAAGGCTCTTTTAATTGTGGTTGTCACAAATTTCATAAATCCAGATCTGAATTAGCCTCTAAAGTATAAGTATAGTATGGTTTTAGAAGAGTTGGGTAATATTTGTGCTCACTATAAACAACTGGCAGATTTTCTACTGAAAAACACTCTGCGAGAGCTGGAGGGATGGCTCAGTGTTTAGGAGAATGTACTGCTCCTGCAAAGAACTGGGGTTCAGTTCCCAGGACCCACATCATGCAACTTACAACTGCCCTCTCCAGAGGATCTTATACCTCCAGTCTCGGAGGGCACCTGTGCATGAATCCACCCCTCCTCAAACATACACACTCTTAAGATAATGAAAAAAAGTAAGCTAAATCTTAAAGAACAATGCATTCACTGATCCACACACAGCTTAGCACATGAATCCATTGTAACTCAAGGAAAGAAAATAGCAATGAAAAAGACCTGAGCTTATGCAAGACCCTAACACGTAACATCTCACCCAAGGTGTCCTTATGACCACAGCTATTATAAAGATGGAAGAATATTTCAAATTTGTGTGTGAGCATATCTAACTAAAACAACACATGGATTATAGAACCTTTGGGACATTAGGTTCCACGATTTTATCATCCTGTGCTTTTTTTTGGGCACCACACCAAGCACACACACACAAACTTAAAATATTATCCCATTTATCTCTGTAATAAATGACTACATATAAGTCAATTCATAAAAGATTTCAAGGGGTGAATAAGCTATATATAACTTTACTTGCCTATATTTTAAAATGTTCAAATTTACTATCATTATTAATCATGAATTTCACTTTAAATGAAGTATCACCCACTTCTTTCCAAATGACTGTTAAAGACTTGCTTCCGTGAGAACGGTGTTTGGATAAGGCACTGAGCCTCAGAGCCAACTTAAGGGACGTATGGTCACGTGACTGTAAGTGCCTGGAAACATGACCTCAGTACTGACCACTGTGGGTAAACCACAGACTTCGTCCAGACAGTCTGCCCACTTAGATAATCTCCAAGGGAATCATCACACTGTTGAGTGGCTGGAACATCAAATGATAACCTTGACTCCCAGGGATCCATGCCATCTGCTGCCCAGTTAGCTAAGCTAAAGGGCTGCCCGCCGGACTTACTTGGTAGGAGGGATGTCTGTAGAGTAAAGGTCTATGTCAGTGTTGGCCAGCAACACAGCCTTCATCCCCCTAGAGCTGAGAACCTGTTTACAGAATTTGCAACACAGGATGGACACGCATCGGTCCTTGAAAGTGCAGTTGTTGGTAGACATAGCGTCCCACGTAGAACGAGGCACAGAATTTGGAAAAGGGGGAAACCGTTCGAGCTAACAACCAAGTTGGGGGGGTTCTGAGTTCTCTAAAGCTCTAAAATCAGGAAGACAGTTCTGTTTTCCTGATGGAAAAGTAAAATTAGTATTTATTGGGTGGGAAGAGCAAATTTTAGTTCCTTTTGACTTGGCGGGGGCGGGGGGATGGAGTTGGAGGTGGGGAGAGACAAGCAGAGTGGAAGGGAAACTTTAAACCGGCTTTCACTTTCTGTGGTCTCCAAGAGTCCTCTGCTCTTCGGCTCCCGCCCCCGAATCCAGCGATTCCCGGTGCCCGGCGGGCGCTCCCCTTTAAAGCCTCGCCTCGCGGACCACTCCCAGCGCGAGCCCCGCCCGCAGAGCGCCCTAAGGCCTCTCCGCAGGGTTCCAGGCCCCTCAGCCCTTTTCTTCCACGCCGCTACGGCCCTGTCTGTCCCGCGTCCCTTCTCCTGGCTCGGTCGCGGGCCCCCTCCCTTGCCCCACGGCTCTCGGCGTCCTCGCTCCCTCGGCTCGAGCACTTGCCACCCTGAAGGTCTCTCCGCAGCGGCCGCTCCGGAGTGAGCAGGGGTGTCGGATGCGCTGGGGGAGAGGCCGCCGACGAGGTTCAGTCCGCACTGGAGTCAGTCACCGAACACGCCGGGTTCTGCTCTTTCTTCCGCTTTCTCTGCTTTTTCTAACACGCTGTCAGTTTGAATTGCCTGCGCCGAGCACGGATTGGGAGGACGAGACTTCGCCCCAGTCCCACATTGGAAGGTCCGGGGCCTTCTCCTGACGTGAGCTCAGAGGCCTCTCCCCAGTAACGGTGCCGAGGTCAGATCGGCTCTCTGATTGGTCTAGCTTGGCTCGGCCTCTAAGCTCATTGGCCAGCATCTGCTTGGGTTCACCCTCCTACCCTGTGAACTTGGAAGACACGCCCCGAGATTCTTATTGGTAGATTCTCTACGGTCCTCTACTGCTTATTGGCTAAACGTCCCTCCTCCTTTCCCCGGTCTGATTGGTCTTGTCTTCTCTGGAGAGTTTGTGTTTGGTTGTCGGTTCCATTTTATCCCGCCCATCAGTTCTACTTTAGGGTTCCGCAGGCCGGGGAGGAGCTCACTCTGGGACTGCGCCTGGGCAGCTAGTGCTTGCCACACCTCTAAGTTTCGTTAGCCCCGCCCCTACTCCGGGCTTCTAGGGATCAGTTATTCCTATTGGCTAGAGGCCCCATCGGTCGATAGAAAGCGGGTGGTGATTGGCAAGGGGGTGGGCTCTACTTCCCGGCGGGGTCTTGCGGAGTTGGCGGAGTCTCCTTAGGGAACTGGGGGGCCGAACTGCGTAGAAGAGGGTGGCGGGGAGGAGAGCGCTAAGTGGGAAGCGGAACCCGGGGCCTGGGACTCGTCGCGGCAGAGCCAGGTAAAGGCTCCTTCCCCCTTCCCTCTCCGTAGCCTGGCCGCTGCCCTGACTGAACAAACCCGGACTGGGCGGGTGGACGCGGCGCGGATGCTGCTGCTGCGGCTCTCGGCGCCGCCTTAGCGGTGCCGCCGCCCACGGTCCTCACAGCGCCCTCCTCGGCCCGCGACCCTCCAAATCCCCCCGTGCAGTCCATAATACTTCTCGGGACTGCTCATCTCCCCGCCCATCCCTGCATCGCCGAGGACTGTCCTCACGCGGCGACACCGCCCTCCCGCAGCCCCTTTGCACACGGCTGGCAGGGTCCACCTCGGGGCCTCGCCGTAACGGTCCGCTGGCCTCGTCCCTGCTCTCCCGGCCTTGGCTGGCAGCCCAGGACCCGGAAAGATGGGGTGTTCCTCACGGCTTGCGGGGCTCTTTTCCGTCTAGCCCTGCGGTCTGTCTCCCAGGGCTCTCCACCCACTCCGATATCCCAACCTCATGCGGGTCCCCAAAGTTGCCAACATCCTGCACTTCATGTCGCAGCCCACTGCGGTTTCTCCCACCGCTTTGCCCCCCAAAGCCGTCTTCTCGGCGCCCTCTCTGGTCATCCAAGCTTGGGCCGCTCGGGCTGGCCCGGGCTCTCTCCTGCCTCAGGACCCCACCTCACGCCCGCCTCCCGCTTCCTGCCCGCCCGCCCGCACCGCGCGGCCTCTGCTAGCTCTTCCTGCGCGCGGCCCTTCCTCCAGCCGCCGGGAGTAGGCGACACTGCCTGGAGCCGCCCGTGCGCCGGCGGGGACAGGGCGGCCTAAGGAGGCAGGGGCCCGCCGCAGCACTGGAGCTCTAACCTCAGCCTCCCTGCCGCCGCCTCCCGCGCCTCCTAGAGCGACTCTTACTGACGCCTCCCACCCGACTGGGATTGGGTGCGGTATTTGTGATCCCTGGGTTTGGAGGACAAAAAATATTGGGGATGCCATTTAGAGGCACCCTCGTCCCTGGCTTGGGGGAGGCGGCCGCTGCTTTCCGTCTCCCATCCCCGGGGTTTCCCGGTTTAGACCCTCGCCTCTAGCCTGCTTCCTGCTTCTGCAGACCACATTGTTTTCCTGGATGTCCCGTGCGGAGCGGGCCCTTCCTGCAGTCCTTCCCCTGTCCCCCCCTACCTCCCCCGGTCCCGTGTCCCCGTGTCCCGTCCCCCCCCCCCGCTTTGCTGCCAGGAGAAGCTAGTTACCAAAAACAAAACAACTGGGAGGAGGTGCAGGAGGGGAAGAAAAGTTGTGCCCGTCTGGTTTGTCCCCTCTGGTACTGATCCTGTAGATGTCTGGGAGGTGCCCCAGCAGGGGGTTACGGGCAGCGTCGCGGGCTTGGCGGGAGGGCCCCTCTTAGGTTAGCTGGGCTGGGGAAAGCACCGAGGTGCCGCAGTCTCCACCCGCAGCTCTGCTTTCCCGCCGCAGTCCCCGCCCGGAGCACGCGCTGCTTGCCGCTCCCAAAGTGTTCTCTTTCTGCCTTAAAACAATCTGGAGGAAGCTTTTTCCCCCCTCCCTCCCTCCCTCGCCGTGCCGGGTCTTCGGGCCCAGCGGGCGGTGTTCGGCCAAAGCTGGACTCCGAGTATCATCCCCGACCCCACCCCTGTTGCGATTAGGATCTGCCCTCGGACTGATCGCCCCCTCCCCCCCTTTTTTATGCATTTACAGGCTAGTGAACCGGGGCAAACGACTTCCGATCCACTACGCGCTGCAGCGGCACCCTTTTGGGATTTGATTTGCAGCATCTCTGAGCTGGTACCACAAAAAACCCGCGAAGCACGCCTAGCCCTCCCCTGGCACCCCGAGACGAGACAAACCCACTCCCGGGGACACAGCTGGGCGCGTCCACACCCCCGCATCCCATACACCATGTTGTGCGGAAGGACTTCCACTCCCCGCCTGTGTCGTTGATGTCAGACCCCAGGCCAGCCTCAGGGCTCTGCAGTTCTCCTGGCTGAGGCTGCGGCTGTGGCTAGGGCTTTAGTACACTAGCGAGCCGCCGCCGCCGCCGCCGCCCCCCTCCCCGCCGGCCTCAGCGCCCACAGCCTGCATGTGTGTGCGGTAGCCGGCTGCCCATCCTGCCGCCCGTGTTACCCCGGAGCTCTGGAGACCACCGCGGGGGCTTTCTCTGCCGGTGGAAGAAGTGGCCTTGGAGGAATTGATTTCGGAGGTTGGATTTTTCTCGTGGATCTATCAAGTCACAATTTGAATTTGGAAGAAAGAAGGAAAACATGACGTCTCCAGCCAAATTCAAAAAGGATAAGGAGATCATCGCAGAGTACGATACTCAGGTCAAAGGTAAGGATTTTGAAAATTAGCATGATGCATATGCTCTGCAGACCGGTGAGGCATGCGATTCCACCCCAATTTTCAGGGCGTTCGTTTCTTGGGTGGAGCAGGTAGCAAGTTGACCCCCAGAGGTGGTTTCATAGGTGGACCAGAGTCTTGGAATGTTCAACAGTGGCAGGGGCCACAGACACTGGAAATGGGCTTTAGGAGTATCTGTGTGGGGCTGGCCATTATTTTGGCAGTTCTTTCCCAAAGGCTGAGTGGGGGAGGGGCAGGAGAGTCTCCTAGAGAGAAAAAAGCTGCAATTCGCCTTTGGGTGTCTTGAGTCAGGCTTCCTTGAAGGACAGCTGAAATCTGACAGGTGTTTATTTCAAAGGTTGAATAGAAGTCCAGACAGAAAGGCAACCTTGAGAAGGGTATACCATTTGGAGAAACCTGGGAGAGGCGGGGTTTTTCTGGTGTACATGAGGTTTGCCATGACACCGGATTCAGGAAGTCCTTAGCCATATTGGGTGCACCTTGTACTTGTCTGACCCATGGTCATACAATCAAAGATCACAAACTAGAAAGAAGACCATTCCAGCTGGCTTCCATCGGCAGCTAACCTTGAAGGAGTTGGATTGTTAGGGTTTGTCAGAGTAGTGCTGCAACTGGAAAACAGGAAGACATAATTGTTTAGCCCTTCTGTGCTGTCACCCTCTGCTCCAAAATACATGCTTTTAAAGGCCCGTTTCCCTTTTAGCAAATATGTGAAGGGGTAAGGCAGAATGTAGATCTGGGAAACCAAGTGTGACTCCCCATCTAGTCCACTGCTTAAATTGGCTTCTCATATCAAAGCCCATACCCAAATAGCTTTTCCTTAAACAGCGTTCCTCTTAAGAGGTGTCCATGCCTGTAAGTTTTTTGTGCAAGGCACTACCCCTTCCTGACCCGTCACTAGAAAGAGCCACGTGGCTTCAACCCATTGGGACCTTAGCTGGGAAGTAGGGGAGGTGGGTGGCCTTGAATGTTACACCACATGGTTGGAGCTCTGAGTTTTTCCTTTGTTTCAGAGTACAGAGGGAGGGGCCCCTCCTTCTTTCCCTGCACCAATGTTAGAAGACCTTTTCCTATCTTAGAGGACTTGAGAAAGGCCATGACTCCCCTCTAATGCTTGCCTTGGTCGTGGGTTAGAGGTAGAGTGTGAAATGGGTAGTCCTTTTATCTCTTGGAAGGTTGAAAGGTAGTTTGAAGTCATCATTGTGTCTGAAGGATTTTTTAAAAAATATATATTATCAGTTTGGTCAATGCAGGAGGTGCCCTAAAGAACCTTCAATCCACTTGGCTGTAAATATTGGTCAGTTTTATTACAAGGATGGGGTAGTTGAGTGATGATAGCTCCAGCTGGATTGGAATTGAGAGAGGTGTGGTTTTGAGTTATAACTGAGGTCTTGGCCTCTTGTCATTATTCATAATCCCAGCCTGTTTTTGTAAACAATGGCTACTGGCCTCTGTGTCCTGTCCAGATGCACTGTATTCTGCTCTTGCAATGCCCCCCTACAGTTTTAGACAGATATGTCATAAAAAAAATGTGTCCTGTTCGTAACTGTTCCCATAGGGAGTGTTAATAACGTTGACTTTCCCAGGTGGTTCTACAGAAGCACACAATTTGACTGAGGCACAGTGATATTTACTTTTTTTCCCTTGTTCTTTTTTAAGGTTCAGTGCTGACAGGTATCAGAATTTGCTGATTTTTTTTAAATTGGTAACAGTTTCTTATGAGTGTCTCAAAATTAAATAATTTGTTCGTTTACAGATATCGTTCATTGAGATGATGTAATGTAGTTAGCTATTTGGAGTTTCTGTTCAACCCTGCCGCAGACTAGAGACTTTTATTTTGTGTCAATATTTTTCCATTGCCTCTACTCAGGAGTATAGAGTTTTGTAGGTGGTTGACCCTGATTTCTATCTCAAAGAGGTGCCCCATGAATGCTTTTGGAACTGATTTGGTTTAGTCCCTCAGTTTACAGCTGAGGAGAATGTAGAGAACTGAAGAGGTTTGTTCAAGGTCACACAGCTAAGTGGTAGCAGATCTGAAAGTAGAAGTAGTTTTCTGACTTAGGTATCTTCATAGTGGAAATAGTATCTGATTGTGATGAAAAAAGTTAGGCAAAATTAGATGATGTACAATAGTAGTGATATGATAACAGTTTACTTTGGATGTTCATTATGCTCCATCGCATCCCAAGGAGTGGTCGGGTGTAATTGTCACATCCCTTCAGGAAGTATTTTTGCCATTTGAGAACGTGAGGAAACTGAGGTATGAGATGGTAAAACCGTTTCAAGGTCACACAATCAAAAGCGGCAGCTTTAACTCCTTGTTTTATTTATTAACTGTTTATTGAGTGCTTAGTATGTGTTCTAGGCCTTTCTACATCAGCGAAGAAGACAGAGTTCCAGACCCTTATGGAGCTTACATTCTGGACCCGTACTTCTGCTGGGAGACCATAGGATTTGAATTCAAAGAGCATGACATTGGGGTTGGTGATGTGGCTTACTACCTGACCTTCTATCAGAATTAAGAATTTCAGCTTTTTAAGAAATTGTATTTTATTTGTTTTGCTTTTTAGAAACAAGATCTCAGTGTGTAGGCCAGGCTAGCCTGGAATTAACTCGTAACTCAGGTTGGACTTGAATTCATGGCAGTCTTCTTAGGCAGCCTTGTGAGTCTATAAATACAGGTGTGAGCCCGCACACTGAACCAGAGCTTCAGTGTTTGGGCATTCTGTGGAACTCACGGTGCTGCAAGATTTACTTGTCTTACAGATGCCAAGATAAAAGATAATGTTATACAGCAATCAGTCTGCTATGGTGGTTAAAAGTGAAGGTATTGGAGGCAGAGAATCCAGGTTTCAATCTTTGATCTACTATGTTACATGCCTTGTCTGAGTCTCAGTTTCTTAATTGGAAAATTGGCAAAATAATGTGTGTTTCCTATTCTTGTGAGAAATAAAGAAGCTCGTCTGTAGATTTCATGTAGCAAGGGTCTGGCACCTGTAAGGTCTCAATGACTGGATAGTCTGCCTTCTTCAGAGAAACTTCTGTCTTGCCAACTAATCAGGCGAGTGTTCACCCTCAAAGCACCAGCTGTTAAATGATAGGAAACCAGAGTAGGAATGAAATAAGTTGTAGTTTAAGTTCCTTGAGGAGTAACAAAATGTGTCATGTGCCTGTCATTGAAATCCTTTGGCCGTGCATGGTGACTTCTGCTTGTAATCTTAGCACTTGAGAGACTGAGGCAGTAGGATTGTTGAGAGTTTGAGGCCAGCCTGGAGTAAAGTGAGATCCTGTTTCAGAAACAAAATCAAACCAAACCAACAAAACAAAGCAAAACACTGTGTCCCAGTCCGTCCGTCGTCCCCCCCCCCCCACCGCTGCCAGTAAACCAAAACAGACTGCCACCAATAAAAAAAATCAAACTCCCATACTCTTTGAACATTAATTTCCTTTTATGTATGAGTAGGTAAACTGTCTGAAAATATTGTTTCATGTGTCTCTGATTTTTAGTCAAAATTGTTTGAATCAAGTAGATTCTAAATAGACATTGGACTCTGCTATTATTTTTACCTCCTTGAAAGTGCCTGCTTGCATGTGCTCTGGATTTTCTAGGTCTCAGCACCAGTCCTACCCCAGTGTGGAGCAATGGTCCCTTAGTCAGTCTGCTATGTGGCAGCCTTAAAAACCACCATTGTTTCTGAACCTTGTGGGTGTTTAGATTCCTTTGAAAAGTTCATGTCTTTCAGTGTCCAGCTCACAAGCACTAATGTTCTTAGTGTTTTTACATGGCTTTTCTTTCCCTCAAAATTTATAAAGTCCTTTTATATACATGAATTTCTGGAAATTCTTGACAGCCTTGATGAGATTCATGATTAGAAACTGGTGCGTGTTAGCATTGTTGCTGGCACTTGAGCACTGGGTGGTGGTGAAGAATGGGACATAGAATAGAGATGATTGTCTGGGTGGGACTTGGATGACTTCATATTACTGCCCACAATGCCACTAGGTCCTTTCTTAATTAAGTGTTAAGGGTTCTCTTTCCCCTCTGTTATTCCAACTTTGTCCACCACTGAGCTAATAAGTAGTAAAATTATCATCATTTTTATGTTTTGAGACAGGGCTAGCTGACCTGTCTGCCTGCCTTCCTTCCTTCCTTCCCTTCTCCTCTCCGTCCCTCCCTTCTTCACTCCCTCCATCCTTTCTTTTCTTCCTTTACTTTTTTTTCTTTCTTTTCTTTTTCTTTTTCTTTTTTTTTTTTGAAGACAGTGTCTCTATGTAGTCTGGCTGTCCTTGAAATCTCTATATTGACCAGATGGCCTCAAACTCACAAAGATCCTCCAAGACAGGGTCTTAATATATATATGCTGTACTTGAACTCACAGTGATCTTCCTGCCTTAGCCTCCCAAATCTTGGATTACAGTGTACACTACTATGTTCAGAGAGAAATGAAATTTTTATAATTTGCATCTGGAACATTTTGATTGGAAAAGCACAAGCAATTTCCTGGGAAAGTTTAACTCTTTTGGTACTCTTTGGTAGCTGTAGATGAAATTTCAGCTCTAGCCTATTGTGTGTGCACGTGTGCTTCGGAATGTCAATTGGTGGTATTAAACAAGCTTGTTCTCAGGAGAGGGCTGAGAAGTTCCTAGCTCATGCCAACAAAGGTCTTTTCCCTGTAGTGTCTTTTCTCCCAGCCTCCACCCCTTACTCCCCAAGGAGACTTTAAATATAATCAGTTTGTGGAAAGCTGCAGTAAAGCAGCTTTTTGGAATCTTCAAGCAGATGCTGTCATCTTTCTGGGAGGTGACTGAGTGCTCTTCTTCCCTCATTTAGGGAACATGGAGACTCAGCAATAAGGTAGACACCTAGAAGAAAATGAAACTTTTGGAAGAATCAAGCACGCAGGTTTGCAAGACCCTGAAGGAAGGTGATAATGCTGGGGGATAGGCCATGCTGTGTGACTGTGCAAAACACCAGCGGCTGGAAACTGTGTTTATGAATACTCCTTAGCTTTGCTATGTTAGGCATTCTCTAGGAAGAATAGGGACAGAAATTTCCTTCGGAGAAACCCTTTGGGATCTCATTGATTTTTGTACCACTCAGGCTGAAAGCCAAAGATAAGCCCTTATGAAGTTTATAGAATATGACTTGGCTTGGTATATTTTCAGCATCAGCTAGCTCTCAGGTACTTATTTTTAAATTCCACTGTCTGCTCCAGAAAACTGAGCTGCCTGGTGTGGTCGCTGTAGATCTCCCCTTCTTCAATAAAGCCTTTCTTTAGGAGAGTCATGTCTACCTCACATCCTAGATTTCTGATGGCTACAGTAGGAAAATACCGTGTCATGCTGAAAGTAAAAACAGTTGATGTATGATTTCTAGTAATGAAATTCAAGAGAACAATTTTATTTATTTGTTTGTTTATTTTTATTTATTGGTTTTTCGAGACAGGTTTCTCTGTAGCTTTGGAGCCTGTCTTGGAACTAGCTCTTGTAGACCAAGCTAGCTTCAAACTCACAGAGATCCGAGTGCTGGGATTAAAGGCGTGCGCCACCGCCACCTGGCTAAGAAAACAATTTTAAACAGTGGAGAATCTTGGAAAGTTACTTTGGAAGAAATTTAGTTTGAAAATAAATAATGAGAGTTTTAAAAAATTAAAGAATAATACCTTTCATGACATTGTGTAGCAACTCTCTCATTCCTTTTTAAACTGATAAAATGCACATAAGATTTATTATACTAATTCTTAAATGTATAGTTAACTATGCATTCTTAAATATACAGTTCAGTGTCATTAATTATATTGACATTGTTTTACAACCATTATCAATCATCTATCCATTGAACTATCTTCATTTTGCATTATAGAAGCTCTGTACCCACCAAACAGTAATCCTTCACTTCTGCATCTGGCAGAACCCCCTTACTTTCCAACTCTAGGCACCTCATTTAGTGGGATCATTCAGTATTCACCCATTTGTGACTTGCTTATTTTAGTGTATTGTCCTTAAGGTCCATCCCTGTTGTCACATTTTTAAGGTAGCATAAATTCCTTTATGTGACTAGATCTGTCACGTTTTGTTTTTCTGTCATTTGTTGATGGATACTTGGTTGCTTCTGCTCTTTACCTGTTGGAATAATGCTACTATCAACATAGGTGGTTTTCTACTCTTTTTTAATTTAATATTTTTATTTTTGTGTGTATGGGTATTTTACATGCATGTGTTTCTGTGTACCACATATATGCCTGGTACCTGCAGAGGCAAGAAAGAGGGTGTTAGATCTCCTGGAACTATAGTTTATAGAAGGTTGTGAGCCATCATGTGGCTATAAAACCTGGGCTCTCTGGAAAAGCAGCTGAGCTATCTCTTCAGCCCCCAAGATTCCCATTCTTTTTTTCTTTTTCTTTCTTTCTCTTTTGTTTTTGTTTTTCCTGAGATAGGGTTTCTCTGTGTAGCCCTGACTGTCCTGAAACTAGCTCTGTACATCACGCTGGCTTTGAACTCACAGAGATCCACCTGCCTCTGCGTCCCAAGTGCTGGATTGAAGGCGTGCACCACCAAGATTTAAAAAATAATAATTATTTATTTATATTTTATATATGAGTGCTGTACATAAATAACTGCAGGCCAGAAGAGGACATCAGGTCTTATTACAGATGGTTGTGAACCACCATGTGGGTGCTGGAAATTGAAATCAAGACCTCTGGAAGAGCAGCCAGTGCTCTTAACTACTAAGCTATCTCTCCAACCCACGATTTCCACTCTTTTTTTTAAAGATATTTATTCATTCATTATGTATATAGTATTCTGCCTGCATGTATGCCTACAGGCTAGAAGAGGGCGCCAGATCTCATTATAGATGGTTGTGAACCACCATGTGGTTGCTGGGAATTAACTCAGGACCTCTAGAAGAGCAGCCAGTGCTTTTAACCTCTGAGCCAACACTCCAGCCCCGATTTCCATTCTTTTTTTTTTTTTTTTTTTTTTAAAAGATAATGCGCAAGGTTTCAATGATATTGAAACCTATTTTTTTTGAAGATTTATTTATTTATTATGTATACAACATTCCTTCCATGTATGCTTGCATGCCAGAAGAAGGCCCCAGATCTCATTATAGATGGCTGTGAGCTACCATGTGGTTGCTGGGAATTGAACTCAGGACCTCTGGAAGAGCAGTCAGTGCTCTTAACCTCTGAGCCATCTCTCCAGCCCCCGATTTCCATTCTTAAAACATGTTTTATACCAATATTTTATAAGCCTACACATCTATACAATCACTGTCTCAATAACTTTTTAAAGTTTTAAGATGAATACATATTTTTGTATTTTGAATATATAACAGTGTTCTTAATATGAGCATTATATGTTATTAATAACATTTTATACATTTTAGTAATTATATTAATATTTTCCTTTGTTTTAAGCAATTTATTGAATTGTTTTGTTTTGTTTAGAGACTGGGTCTTTTTAGATAGCCCTGGGTGATCTTGAAATTTCAGTGCAGTTCAGGTTAGGCTTAAACTTGCAATGATCTTCTTGCTTCTGTCTCTTGAGTGCTGGAATTACAGGTATATGTCACCATAGCTAGCTTTTGTTTTTAAGTATCAAAAGACATTTAATAAGATGTACATATTTAAAGCATAAAATTTGAGCTGAGGATGTAGTTTAGTTACAGAATAGACAGAATGCTTGTCTTACATGCATAAAGCTGTGGGTTTGATCCTCAGTACTCCTGAGTTTGATCTCCAACACTGCATTAACGTGGTATAGTAGTGTGAAGGCCTGTAATCTTAGCACTCTCAGAGGTGGAGGCAGGAGGTTTAGGAGGTTCAAGGTCATCTTTGGCTGCATAGCCAGTTTGAGACCACCTAGGCTACATGAAACTCTTGTCACTAAAAAATAAAAGTACCCAATTTATATATCTATGGGGCCATCAATGCCAAGATAGTGATTATAACCAAATGTTGGTTAACATAGCATCCCCAAATGGTTTTTCATTATAATATAATATAAAAACGGAGAACTATAATAAACATGCATGAGAAAACAGATTAATTTGAAGACAAAAAGGTAAAAGCCAGAAATTACCAAGTTTTAAAAAGTTATAACTAATGCTGCAAGTTACTGAAAATGGTTTCTAGAAAATTGCTTTAACCTTAATAAAAAAGAGCAAAAAGGAAACTGTCTATAGGGGATTGGGTTAATAATTTTATCTCAGCCATTATTGTATTTTTTAGGAGAATGTGTACAATGGAGAGAGAAGAGAGTCTTGGCCTTGTTAGGAGCTGGCAAGTGACAATATCTATTTTCCTATAAACCTTGCTAGAACCAATCAGCAGGCATCACAGCTTCACAGAAGGGGCTGTACGTGAGCCAGATGCCTAGGGGAGGACCTGAGGACTCCCATGGGAGAATCTCTCTGAAGGCTATAGATATGAATCCATTGCCTGCTGACTAGAGACAACTCTCTTAGATAGACCCAAACTCTGTGCTCCATCTGGTTACAATCTACTGTTCCATCCATGTTTTCCTTTTTGGCTTTCAGAGAACTGGAGACCTGTCTGGACTGCCGTCATTCCTTTATACATTCACTACTAGCTACAATGTCATTTGGGATTATTGTGCACTACACATTATCCCAAATACTTTATATTTCTTAATCCTTAAACAAGGAATGTATTACTGCCATTACATTTACTTAATGAAGAAAGTGAGGTATAGGTCATTTGGTGACTTACTCAGGGTTTGCCCCAGTGAATGTTCTGTCCCCCTGCAAACAGGCATTGTAACTTTGATTATTATCAGAGTCTTAGTTCTGAATGCTGTCATGGAATGTTCCTCTCTTCCTGCCCAGCCCTACATGCTCATCTGCTGAAATTCCACCCTTCTAGTCAGATCTATTCTGGGATGCCTCCTGTGGTCATTATGACCAGAAAGATTCTATTTTACCCACATAGGATTGTTCAGTAGCTCCCTAGGGAATTGATCTTGTACTGCCTTATGTTTTGAATATTTGTATTTCAGTCTTCTTCCAGGAGTTAATTTCTTTCTGTTTTTTCTTAATGTGTATGTCGTGAGCTTATATATGTGTTTGTGTGTGCATGGGTGCATGCGTATCTGTTGGTGTCAGGAATCTTTCTTGATTGCTCTTCTACTTTATTTTCTTTAGGTAGGGTAGGGTCTCTTAAATTTATAGCTTGCTGATATAACTAGGTCTCACTAGCTAGCTAGTTCCTGGGATCTCCTGTCTTCCAAAGATACAATTATGCCCACCCAGCATTTATGTGTGTTCTGAGGATGTGAACTCTGGGCCTTTTGCTTGTAAGACAAGTTGTGACTGCTGAGCCATTTTTGCTTTTTGAGTTGGGGTCTTCATGTTGTCCTCAAACACATGATTCTCTTGCCTTAGCGTCTTTAGTGTGGTCATTATCAGTGTCTACCACCCTAATGGCTTGTAGGAATGCCTCAGTGTTATCTTATATAATGCAAAGAATATAGGTGCTGGAACTAGCCTTGAGTTGGAGTTTTGTATCGTCTTTTTGCTCAAGTTCTCTTCCAAGCATTGTCTTCTGTGATATAAGATAATAAGACTTACTTTCTTGCTATTGCAAGTATATTGTAAAATATTTATTCAGTGTGTGACAGCTATTAAATGCTAAATAAATACCTCTTCTTATGAGGTCCTTTCACATAGGAAAGATGTCTGGAATACTATTATAGCCTAAATGGTGGATTTTAGTAAATATTTATTGACTATGATAATGAATGAGTAAAAGGATGACCTAGAAATATACTTTCTTTTACAAATATTTTAAAATTTGACCTTGATAAATCACCAAAGTGACTAGAAACAAACAAGCGCTCATTATTCTGCTTAGGTCGTGGCATACAGGATTGTTTACACTCGTTATTTCCCATTTGTCCTGCTCACATTTCATACTGCTGTAGAACTGAACTGTCTCTGGTTTCTGTACTACATCTTGCTATGTCATGCTTTGTGCATGTTCTGTTCTCTCCTAGAACTGAGTTCTCTTCCTTGGGCCTGCTAAGTCCATTCATCCTTTAAAGCACTGCTTAAATGTAATCACCTCCGGGAAACCTTTCCTGCATCTCTGCCTGCTTTATTTGCATGTGTTCACCTTCCAGCACATATTAAGCACTTTAAAAATATTCACAAATTAGGGCTGGAGACATGGCTCTGTCAGTAAAGGCTAGGCTCACAATCAAAAGATACCCATCAGTTAAACGGAACTGTTTTGAGTCGAGGTTGGATGTGACATGTTGCCATGCCACCACACTTCTCCTGTTTTCCCTGCTGCTGCAGAAAAAGCCCACTCCCTTCCCTAATGTTACTTGAAATTCAAAATAGGTTAAACTTTATGAATATTATCATTCCATAAGACTAAGTACTGATTATGTAGCACGATGGAGCTCCTCTGCAAATGAGACATGATTCTTATTATTACATACACCCTTATCCTCTTTTGAGTTTAATGTTCTAGAACTATATTTGAGCTGTTCAGATTTTTTCAGTCACATATCTTACCATGGAGTAAAAAAGAAACAAAAAGGTATATATTATTATTATTTGAAACAATCTTGCTTTGTACTCCTGGAACACACGGTGTAGCCCAGGCTGGCCTGGAACTTGAAGTAAGCCTTATTCGTCAATCTCATGAGTGCTAGGATTACAAATGTGAACCACTCTGCATGAAAAATATTTAGTGTGAAATTCTCAGGAGTTTAAAACAAAAGTCAAGCCTTTTTTGTAGTTGAAGCAAAATACATTCTATACTCGTCTAGGACTTATTTATTATTTTTAACAGATATTCAAAATCCCAATTTGAGAAAAATTTTGTTCTGTCTTGACCAGGAATTAAGAGCATTGACTTGCACATGTAATCATTAGGATTCTGTTTCAAAGCATGGGTTTTGCAAGAGCCAGTAGCTTGCTAGAAACAGCCTCATGCAGCACATGTGGAGGAAAGGTTCACGGGGACAAACAGGAAAACTCTCTTCCTTGGTTTTTATTTGGTGTTTAGTAGCCTTGGTCTTATATGTACATTGTGAATGGGTTCTTAAAGTTGAAATATATATTCCTGAGGAAGGAAAACAGCTAGGATGTATGCCTTTCCATTTTTTTTTTTAAATTTGTTGGTAGGAGACAGAATCTTTCCCTACCAGTCTGTTTTTGCTTTAAATGTGTTAATCATTAGGTTGGTAACTCAAAAGGCATTTCTGGAAGTTGGCAATATCTGTGCTATTAAGACCAGCTTCTGTAGTTAGAAACATGACATAGAAGGCAGGTCTGAATGCATCTTCCTGGAGGATGACAGAGCACAGAAAACAGAAGGAAAGAGGATGAAACTTGTCAAGACATGTCCTACCAGGAGTTCTCTCTCTACTTACCTTCTTTCCTTTCCCCTCTGTGTGTGCGTGTGTGCATATTGGTACCAGAACTTGTTGGATGAGTGAACTGCTCTTTGGAAAGCATCTTGTCTAGAGGTAGGTATTTTGAAGCTGTGTTTCTTATCTGCAAATTGGGAACAACAGTTCCTGGCTTTTACTAGTAGTGGAGCTGGTGGTTAGCACTTATTAAGGGCTTTAAAGTTATAAACTGTGATTTGGAAGCTTTACATATATTAGTCCAAGAATTTCCCAATGACTCTATGAGGTAACGCTTATGATTATCATCCCAGTTTCACAGATGAAGCGAAATGAGGTTAAATGACTTGCTCCAGAGCACACCAGTAAGCAGTGATGAAAACGGCACGAGCACAGGCTGACTTAATAAGTGTTGTGAGGCTCAAATGAAAGTATTCATTTGGATGCCAGATGTGGTGGCAAACACCTGTAATCCTAGCACTTGAGAGGTAGCAGCAGGAGGATTATGAATTAGACAGCCTTGGCTACTTAGAAAGTTCAAAGCTACTCTGGACTACATGAGACCCTGTCTTAAAATTCCACCTCTACCAACAACAAAAGAATTCACTTGAAAACTCTTTGATATTCTGAGATGTTCTACATGTTTGACTTTTCTCATTTCCCAGTGTCTAAATTTAAAAAAAAAAGAGTTAATACAATGTTTTAAATGCCTTCCTGGTACATATTTCACTTGTCCTGACTATGTCTTGGTTTTCTCATTTGTGAAATTAGGAGTTAAATTAGAACATCTCTAATTTTTTTTTAAAAATGGTTTTAGAGTTCATTATTCTTGCTAATTTAAGATATTGAAGATATTGCTTGTAGGGTACATTTCTCCTTACAGGCACAGAACTACTCTCAGCACAACACTCTCCCTAGCTTCAATGCTTGTTCCTGGATAGCTTTTGTACACATAGAGATAGACTCCAGCTAGTGGTGGAGTGGCCCTGACCCAGAGAGCACTTGCAGTGCTGTTTGCTTAGGTATTACAGTCTGATAGGAAGATGTGCCTCATAGGTGGACAAATTGAAGGAGGAATAGTTGAAATGTTTTCATGGCTATGTTTTCTTTATACCCAATGAATAGGCTAAGCAACAGCCTACTGTTCTAAAATGAGCATTATTAATAATAACTATGGCTCACGTTTTCATAACTGTAGCTTTTGAGGAATATGTTCATGGGAAGAGAGGTTTTAGGGTATTTTAGGATGAGTTACCTCCCGAACAAGCCATTCCATCCTCAGAATCTTTCAGTTCTTAAGTAGAGAGTGGAAAGATGCAAACATTTCTTCTTTAGGATGTACGATCAGAAGTATGGTTTGCATTGAGTGAGTTGCCACAGAGTCTGGATACTGATTATTATCTTGGGAGAAAGATATAAAACAGACTGGACTTGTCCTTGGTTTTTCCTAGAGCTCTTACCCCTGACTTAAGTTTCATCCTTAAGTGACATAAATAGGCTGTATACTTTAGGCATCTTAGAGTCGATTGTGTTGTATCTCTTCATCTGTATTTATTCAGTGATTTGTGGTGATGTAAGTTGTCTCAGCCCTTTGCTGTCAGCGGTTTTAAACCAAACATTGTAGCATTTGGGGTAGATGGCATCTGTTACTTGGATTAATGAAATTTTTGATATGGGTGTGTTAGGGTAGTAATAACACAATTTTGAAATACTTGCGTCTCCCTGAAACTACAGTGGTACTCTGACCACTAAAGGTTGAAACTGGTTTATTGAATTGTGCCAATGTGCCAATTGCATCTTTCTAAGTGTGTGTATCTGTGTGTCTGTGGAGAGATGGAGGGAGGAGAGAGAGAGAGAGGTTTTTTCCCCCTATTTTGTAGAACTGTCAGTCCAGAAATGCCAGCTTTTCTGGAGTCAGCAGCAAAAGAGTTAAATCATTTTAATCATTATCCTGGCAGTCATAGAAACTGCCAGGTTTTTTTTACCTTTGCCCCACATTTCTCTCTTCTTTTGGTCTTATTAAAAAAAAAAAAGAACATGTATACCCACTTAAACACATACACGCACACGAGACTTTATGTAAAATGATCTCATGCTTATGAGAGCAGGAATTACTTGGGAGGGATACTTGTGTTCTCTGGGCTTAGTAGACATGATGTGAAAGCAGGCCTATTTGGCCTGTGAAGATTGCAGATAAGTGTGATATGTAATTGAGTAAGAATTTGAAAAATTATCCGATAACGTTAGGAGCAGAAAAGCAACCGCTTGTGCCTTTTTATGCTCAAACTATTTGGAGTAGGAGTGAGGAGTTCTCATTGTTTTCAGGGCGTGGGAACCTTCTCCCCACTCCACTAGCCAAATATGTTTGCCCAAACACAGAGTGTGAGGTTTCTGAGTGATCTTAGTTTTCAGTGTAGTCTTCTGTCTCTGGACAATTCTTGAGTCTAATCATTCCTGGAAAAAAGCTGTCAGCTAACCTTTAAAATCCTTTCTAGAGAAGTCCAGTCCAGCCCACCTTATCATTGCCTTCTAGTGACCCAAACTGTAAATAGTTAATTCTGTCATTTGCAGAGCTTGAATAGGAGAAAAGAGGCTCGCCAAATGAACTAGTATTTACACTGCTGCCACCACATGCTCTGTGCAGACTTTTGCTTCATTTGGGTTCTTGGCCCTTGGTAAGGAGGAGGGTATTCATGAGGGGCCCTGTCTCTTGGCTACTGGGGTGTTGTTCTTCTCAGCCCTCTCCCATTCTTCCTGTAGTGTTGCGACACTTTGTATGAACAGGAAGAAAGAACTAACTTCAACTGAACACCCACTTATATAGCACCTACTATATGTTTGTGCTGTTAGGTTGTAGACATACACATAAAGAAAAAAGCATTTCTGTCTTTAAAGTGCTTCAGGCTGTTATCAGGAATGACAGATAATACAGACACAGTGGATAGCCCTGTGGATAAGGAGATGGTGAGTGATGTTGACAAGGCTTGGTGATAGGGAAGGTGATGATTGCCACCTAAGTGACAGAAACACAGGTGGTATTTACATGGCCTTCTGGTAATTTATCTTGTTTGATGTCAAGTAATACTACAACAGGACTCTTTGGGTTTTGTCTTTTTTGAAATGCTTTATTGTTAGATTAGTATACATTTACTTGTAGTTGTAAGAATATTAGAGATTGTATAATCTCTAATATCTTTTTTCAATAGTTAATACCTTACAAAATGATACAAATACAAAGTAACTAAAAATACAGTATCACAACTAGGACCTTGACATTGATCAGGCAGAATACTCAGCAGTTCTGTCAGCATAAAGAACCTTCATGTTGTCCTTATAATCTTGCCCTCCCTTGCTCTCTTTCATACTATGCCTTCCATGCTCCATCCCTAGTCTTGTAGTTTATTTGCACCATAATCTCTTCTCCACGTGTGTGCGCACGCATACATGTGCACTCTCTCTCTCTCTCACACACACACACACACACACACACACACACACACACACACAAGATAATAATAAAATAGAGTGATGAGATGACTCAGTAGTTAAATTTCAGTTAAAGTCTAACGACAATTTCAATCTCTGGGGCCCACGGATGAAGGGAAAGAACTAATCCCTGAAAGCTGTCTTCTGAACTTTACAATTGGGCATGGCACCCTCCTCGCAAATAAATACATGTAATTTTAAAAGCAGAGTAGATCTCTTATTCTTTTGCTAAATAATTGTCCCATGGTGTGGCTGTTTGACTGTTTAACTCATTGAAGTATCCCTGGGTTTCCCATTTTGGGCTGTTATGAATAAAGCTACTATGTTTATATACTATGAATAAAGAACACTCAGGTACAGATTTTTGTATAATGAGGTTTTTAGAAAAATATTATTGTGGATTATTAATAGGAAATTTGAAGTTTTTGCTCATCTATGGAAGAGCATAATATAGAATATTTTTATTTCTACATCCCAGAGTTCTGTATATAAACTGAGATAATAGGTAATGAAATATTAACATATAAAAGTGGGACAAGATGCTGCTTCACTGTGTCCTGTCCATTAATCTTAGCTAGATATCAGAGTAGTACTTTTAAAAAATTACTCACATGTATTTTTTTTGTGGTGTGTTTATGTTCATGCAGTTGTATGCATGTGCACTGACCACGGTGTGCATATGGAAGTCAGGACAAGTTATGGGAGGTGTTCCTCTGTTTCAGTCTGTGGGTCCTGCAGAGTGAACTGTAGCAGATGCCTGCTCTGGCTCATCCTCTTAAATTATGATTTACATAGCTTTTAGGCTTCTTTTCTTATTACGGATGTGTAGGTAGTCCCTATATATTTTGATTGTTGAAGGCTATTGGCTGAAATACCTTTTGTTAGAGTTTATTAACTTTTTTTATTGAATTCTTTGATATCTGAGAATTTTCAATTTATTTGTGTAGTTAAATAGTCTAACCTCTATGGTCTTGATTTGTTCAAAACGTGTACACACATGCTTTTCCTATTCTGAAATTATTATGTAATTATATTTTCTTCTAAGAGTTTAAAGAATATTACTTGTCATATATTTTTGAATAAATTAGGAATTAATTTTTATAAATGCTGTAAACTAGGAAACTAACTTTATATTTAATATGGATATTTTAATTCTTTCTCTTTATTGACTTTTTTTTGTTTTTGAGACTGGGTTTCTCTGTAACTTTGGAGCCTGTCCTGGAACTAGCTCTTGTAGACCAGGCTGGCCCCAAACTCACAGAGATCTGCTTGCCTCTACCTCATGATTAAAGGCATGCACCACCACCACCCGGCATCTCTTCACTGATTTGTTTGTCTGTTTTTTTTTTTTTTTGAGATAGTTTTCTCTATATAACAAGCAGTCTTGGCTGTCCTGGAACTCGATTTGTAGACCAGCTAGCCTTGAACTCACTGAGATCAGCCTGCCTCTGCCTCTCAAGTGTTGGGATTAAAGGCGTACACCACCACTGCCTAGCCTCCACTGATTTGTAGCAGTTACATTTTTGCTTACATCAAATTTATACAAATATAAATCTGTATAAATCTGCAAGATCAATTTTTTATTATGCTGAAGTACTACTGCCCCTGGATGGATATAAGAGGTCACTGTTAAGGGACTTGAATATTTTCTCTCTTACAGTAGACAATACTAGGCTGAAACCATTGTCCCAAACAGAATGGCTCTGCAATTATGCTTACCGTATTTGACATCTACTTAATGATTTTTAAAATTTTTTTTTCTATTTTATGTATATGGGTATTTTGTTTTCATGTATGGCTGTGTACCATGTATGTGCCTGGTGCCCATGGATCCCCAGGAGCTGGAGCTACAGTTGATTGTTTGCTGCCATGTGGGTGCTGGGAATTAAACGTGGGTCTTCTGGAACAGCACCCGGTGAGTGCTCTAACCGCTGATTCATCCCTCTAACCCTGTTTAGTTTTTTTGACGTAGTGTTCATTATTTAGCCCTTTTTAGCCTGAAACTCATTATGTAGACCAGGCTGCTGTGATTAAAGGCATGTACCACCACACCTAGCTCATGATATATTTTTGTTTGTTTGTTTGAATGTGTATGTGTTTATATTTGTGTGGTTGCATGTATATATACACATCTGTGGAGGCCATAGGTTGATGCTAAATATTTTTATTAATCACTCTCCATCTTGCATATTGAGATAGGGACTCTCACTTGAAACCCAGAGCTCACTGGCTTCTCTAGCTAATTAGTTTGCTCTGCATGCAGATCCCATCTCTGCCTCTCAAACACTGGGATTACAGATGGGCCACCAGGCTTGATTGATACTGGATTCTCGAGATCCGAACTCCAGTTCCCATGTACATGTGGCAAGTGCTTTATCTGTTGAGTCTTACCTCTAGCTCACTACTTAAGATTTTCTTTGAAGAACTTACACCATGGCCAGGCAGTGGTGATACTTCTGGCCATGTATCACCATGGATACAAGTTCTTCCAGCACTTGGGAGGCAGAGGCAGACAGACCTCAAAGTTCAATGCCAGCCTGGTCTATAGAGCAAGTACTAGGACAGCCAAGGCTACTCAGAGAAACCCTGTCTCAAAAAAACCAAGGGGGGAGAAAAAAGAACTTACTTTTTAAAATTTGAAAACTGCCATTGTTCGTTCATTCATTCATTCATTCATTCATTCATTGTGTGTGTCTGTGTATGCACACCATGTGGGTATGCATGTACAGATGTGCATATACATATGGAGGCCAGAAGTCCTGTCAGGTATTGTTCCTCAGGTGCCATCTACCTTGTCTTTTTGAGATAGGTTTCCTCACTATTATAGGGTTTGATGGTTAGGCTAGGTTGTGAATCAAGATAGGCTATGGTCAGTGAACCTTGTATCTACCTGTCTCCCTGCCTTGCTAGTATAGTGCTGAGATTACACCAGGCTAGTGTAAAAAAGTGTAAAAAAAAAAAAAGGCTAGGGTCTTTTACATGGGTTTTGTGGACGTGCTTGCATCATAAGTAGTTTATTGACTGAACAATCTCTTTAGACTCCTCCTGCTTTTCTTTTCTTATTTTTTCTTTTCCTTTTCTTTTCTTTTTTAATAAGAGCAAGGTTTAATTTAGTCCAGGCTGACTAATTATCCTGCCTTCAGCTTTTGAGTTCTGGGAGTACAGATGTATACCACCACACTTTAAAGTTTTGTTTTGATATATTTTTGGGTTGTTTTGAGACAAGTTATCATTAAACAATAACCTAAGTTGGCTTCTAATTCATTGTGTAGCTCAGTTTGACTTCAAACTTGTAATCTTCTTGCATCTGTTGCCCAAGGACTGAAATTACAGGTATGTGCCACCATGTCCAGCCAAGACTCCTATTTAAGCAGATTTTATTTTGGAAAAAAATTTTATTTATTTTTATTGCCAAGGGTCTTCTTTCTCATTCTGGTTTAGATTCAAAGGGTAAGAAGTCAGTACCTAGCAGTGAGGGGACAGTGTATTTTTTTAAAGTGAAATAAAAGTATTATTTTGTTTGTATATGTGACTTGGTGACTGTCAGTGATTCCAAGCATATAACCTATGCCATAAATAATTATTATATAGTTTCCACAATATTGGGTTGTCTAGAATCTTCTTTTCTTGTTATCATATAAATCAGGGAAGGAAAACAGCTTGCACATAAGGGAAGTAATTTAAAAAATTAACCCACAGAAATACAAGAGATGACGTCAGCCTGAGGATGGCTAAATGAGTGATGTTGAGAAGCACTTGAGGAATTCTGAAATGGGAGAGGTGTTGGCTAGAGAGAATAAGACCTTGATTTATGGAGTGGGGCTTGGTTAGGTTGAGAGTAGGAGGACAGAACAGAGGCCATGTGTCTTCTCTTAGTGCCATTCCCACGGCCCTTTCTGTGCCCACCACTCCTGCCTCACTTCCTACACCCTGATACAATGGTGGTTTATGTGCTCACCCCTCATCTCTCTCCTAGACGCACATTCTGTATTAGAAAGCTTATGAGTTATTGGATGGTGGGCAGTGGGTGCCTTTCATTTCAGCATTCCCAGCATCAAGCACATGTTTGCATATGATAGACACCCAGCAAATGTGTCTGGCGGGAGTTGACTCATAGAGGAGTAAGCTCAGGACTCTGCACTCAGCTGTGGAGAACAATGGAAGCAGTCAGAGTTGAGGAGTAGTGTGATGATGATATTGGCATTTCAGGTCTTCTTGGTTGCTCTGGGCAGCCTGACTGGCCAGAGAAGGGAGGGGAAAGCCTGCTCCTGTCCATACAGTGCATACTCGTCTGTGCTGGGCCCTGCCCTGGGTGCTACAAGTCTGTTGCTAGTAATCAGTCCTAGAGCCACTGATGAGGAAAGTGGCATGCCTGATTGACAGTTGATTGCAGTGGAGTGGGGCTTGCACCTCAGCTCAACTATGAAGCCTTTTGTTGTTGTTTTGTTTGTTTGTTTTTTGTTTTTAAACCCTTGGCACTTTGCCTACACTATGTGGAAAGATGGAAAAGTGAGTTGTGTGGATGGGGTGGGGAGTGAGAGAAAACAGCTAAGAGTGCCTAAATGTTTCTAGCTTGAGAGAAGCAGAGAGCATGTCAGAAAGAGACAGGAAAGTCACAAGTGATGCTGCAGTTGCTAAGAAAACGAACATTATTTTAGACATCCTGACTTTGAGGTGACACCCTCAGCCCCTTCATTAAATCAGTCGTTTTTCTTTCTTTTTTTTTTTTTTTTTTTTTTTTTGGTTTTCCGAGACAGGTTTCTCTGTAGCTTTGGAGCCTGTCCCGGAACTAGCTCTTGTAGACCAGGCTGGTCTCAAACTCACAAAGATCCGCCTGCCTCTGCCTCCCGAGTGCTGGGATTAAAGGCGTGCACCACCGCGCCACCACCGCCCCGCAATCTGTTGTTTTTCTTTCTTCTAAATTGGGAATGTTACAGTGAAACCTCAAAAGAGATGACACCTCCTGTATGTGTCAAACACCTGACCTAATTTGCAACTTCTTTATATTTCAGTCTGAGAAATGTACTCTCTTGAAAAGGGCTTCATGTTCTGTTTGTATTTGGGATTAAGTAGCATTTTCTTTCCCTGTGCTCTGTAGGGGATGAGCACAACTAAGCAAGGAAAGGAAAACCTTGTTCTGAGCTGCTGTGCCTTCAGAGTTATTTAGAAGCTTCTTCAGCTGGTCAGCTGGGAACTTTGCAGAAGTCAAATCAAACCCTGTTACTACCTAAGTGCCTGTGGTCCGACTAAGATCTGGATAAGGACCAAGTTATTTTAAAAGCACTCCAGAGAGTGTGGGAGAGGCTGAGTTCAGCAAAACATGTCTGGGTGGTGCTCATCTTGTTTCTGGGTGTGGAAGCAGGAGTGGCTAATCACCTTAATTTTAATAAATCTGGAATGGTGAGATGATTCTCTGATAGAGGATTTGATTAGAGATTGTAATGTAGGATATTTTGAAAGGGGATCATGCTACAGATATTAGTAGAAAAATACATTTCAGCTTTTAACAGTTGAACTTAATGTATTCTATCATCATCTCCAAAGCTTTTGAATTCTCAGTGTTATTTTTGTTTTGAGCAATGTGGTTTGTCTAGTTGTTGGATCTCAGGTGACTATAGGAGTTTATCCCTCTCACTCCCTTTTTTTTTTTTTTTTTTTTGAGTAGCAAAGCTGGTTGGGTTGGGAATGCCAAACCCAAGTTTGTAAACACAATAAACAAGCAGCTAGCTGTTGAAAGGCTTGGTACCAGTGCTAGTGCCATCAGATGCACACCCTGGGTAAGTCCCTAGCATCGCCTTGCCTCAGCCTTTTCAACTGTAAGAAGAAACATAGTGTCTACAATTAGGGGTTGTGTTGATTCAGTAAGATTGTGCTTATATAGGTGTGTAAATTTTATAATTCAGGCTTTGTAAATGACACAGCTCCAACAAACATGAATTAAGATTTTATTTGCTTTTGCAGAAGGATGTGGATAGTCTCTAGGTGTTTGTTTTAATGGAACTTGACCTATATAACACTGACTTAAGGATATTTGTTAAAGTGAATCACCTGTTGCTTTCTGGGCCATGCCTGAAATGACATGCTATGTTTTGGTGAACTCCTGTTGCTCTGCCCTAGTTTGAGGTTATGCTCTTCTGTAATTTGGGTGAAATTTCTGAACATACATACTTTTCTCTCTTGGAAACAAAACAGTGATTTGGGCAGGGTAGATATTGGTAATATGACTTAGCTGGTTAAATATGTGATTAATAATGTGTCTTTGGCTTAAGTGTTGGTTTGGGCCTCAATATATGATGGGCAAATGATAACTAGCCAGTCAACCTAGTTGAGCATTTTGGGAAACCTATGGGGCTCTGTTCATGCTTGAAGCCTGACTGTGCTCTTGCTTTACTAGTTAATTAACAAAGTGAGCACATACCAGTAACACTATTTGCATTCATTTGATTATACCTCTTTGTCACGCACTAAGCTGTGAACTCCTTAAGAACAGAGCCTATTCTTGCTTATCTTTGTTTTTCTAATATTCAGTGCAGCATTTGGTACATAGTAAATGCTTACTGGGTGAGCGAATGAAGGGATAAATAAATGAATGAATGAAGCTTGGTATTTATATTCAGTTGGAGGGATTTTTGTGGAAGGCAAAGGTGTGGGATTATGTGTACGGTCTCCTGGTAATTTCATAGATGCCTTCTCAGCTGTGAGGGAGAGACCCATAGTCATGCACAGGTGGGTTGTGACTGCTGTCCTGGCCTGATGCCATAGTGGTGAATACTGACTCAGCGTCTATCCCTTTGTCAGAATAGTTGACCCCTCTACTATTGACTGTCCTTTCAAGACTTGAAATTCACTTAATTTTGCCTAAACTCTCCTCATCCCACTTCTTTTGTGTATGTGCACATGTGTGTGGGTGCACATGCATGCTTGTGTGTATGCATGTGTAGGCCTAAGGTCAGCCTTGGGTGTTATTCCTCCAGTGCCGTCTACCTTACTTTTTGATATACCTGTCTCTTGCTGGCCTGGGCCTCATGTATTAGGCTAGGCTATCTGGCTAGTAAGCTTCTGGGATCAACCTGTGTCTGTCTCCTTAGCACTGGGATTACAAACCCAGGCCACTATGCCAGACTTTTTTATTTGGGCTTTGGGGATCAGACTCAGTATTAAGTACTTTACCAGCTGCATTGTCTGCCCACTCTCTCACTTCTCTTTTCCTTACCTCAAGGAAATCTTTTTAAACTCTGGTTGATTAGGTACATTCCTGTTGATGAGTTAAAGCCACATCAAACACCTGCCCCAGAGTATCTTTACTGTGGCAGATAAACTTGGAAAGAGGAAAGGCCCAGCCACGAATCCTACAATGAAGGGAAACCAAACAGCCGCAGTGCTGTCAACCTTGAAAACGTCTCAAAGAGCCACTTTTAGTAGTGCAGCCTTTAGAATCGTGAAGTCTCAGTTTACTTCCTTCTCAAGTGAAATTTCCTTTCTCAGACTTAAGTCTTAAAAAACAAAGCAGGGGCTGGAGAGATGGTTCATTAGGTAAAACTACTTGCTGCCCTTCCACAGGCCCTAAGTTCAGTTCCTAGCACCCATGTCAGACAACTCACAGATGCCTGTAACTCCAGCTCGGAAGATCCAATATCTCTGTTTCTAACAGCTCCTGTACTAATGTACCCACCCATAGACACATACACATGATTAAAAATGGAATTAATTTTTAAGAAAAGCAGGTAAAACCCTCTGTACCAGTTTCTTTTCTGGTCTTTAGTAATGTAGAGAGAGTGGGATTTAGAGGTAAGAGGGCCAGTATCATAGTCCCTGGACCACTTAGTAGCTTTGCTACTTTGAATCTTTTCCAGGTTTTTTGTGCCTCTATTCCTTTCTTTGAAAATATGACCATGTGTGATAAAATAGCCACCAATCCATAGTGTCCTTGTTAAGTTTCTATATGAAAAATTCTCTGTAGCTAGCTAATTACCATATACATGTCATATTCCATCAGGCTTGTGTTTGATTTGCACATACTGATACATTTTAGTTTCATATGGTCTTAAGAATTTGCCATCTTAAGAACTAAAATGATGCACATGCCTTTCATGGTAAAGTGTGTTTGACCTTCATCAAATTTATAAACAATGCTATGTTGTGCAATGTACCCTATTGGTGAATTAATTGAGGGTGTTTTCAAATGAAGTGTAGATGGAAGGCTTTATTCCTACCGTGGTATTCAGCAGCACTGGGCATTTATGGTGTACTGCTGATAGTTTTAAGAATCATCTTAATCATGTAAATCAAAATATTTTGAGAATATTAAACTCATTTATTTCGGAAATGTGAATGTGAACTTGGATGTTTTTCTTAACAGGTTCATCTTGCTGTTGTACTATTCTTTTTCTCTAGGATAAATTTGGGTTTGAAAAAAATCATATTTGACTGCAAAGTATTATATAAAAGAAAGGGGGTCTTCTAGTTGGCTTCCCAGTAGGATGCATTTTTCAGTAATCTCCTCCCCCCTTTTAAGATGACATATATTCTCAACTAAGAAAACCATTTTCCAAACTCTTACTTTTTTGAACTTTCGAGGGAGATCCGGTAAGCATAGAGTGCTCACAGTCACTTTTACTTTATGGAGATGCACCCGCTTTTGAGCGGATCCCAGGCATACCTGGATACTCACTGGATAGCTTAGGATCAAAGGTGGGCCTGTGCCCCCTACTGTTACGATTCAGATAGGTGATAGTTAATGTTGACTGTTAAACATTTTCTACAGGGAGCATTCACATTCCCAGAGTCAAGTGTTTATACAGCAACAGGAGACAGTTACAGAGGCAGCTGCCAGATACCCTCCCCACAGAGTTTAAAGAAAAGGGTGAATGAACTATTTTGTTAGCTAGTGTACAGGTGGACTTGAGTTCTTAAAGATGATAGATTTTCCATTCTTATTCTTCTCTGGGCCACGTCTTTCATTTATGCAGGGATTATGTAATGTAGTCACCCCATATTGATTGTATTCTTGGCTTGATTTGGTTTCACTGTTCTTAAGTTCCCTTTGTCTTATCTTCTAGGCATGTCACTCTGAATGCTTAAATCATTAACAATTCATTTAAAGTCTTAGCTCTTTTCATTTTCTACCACCCTACAACCTGGGTGTGGTAGGAACCTGTACAGGCCTGCCTGTCTGGGCCACACCTGAGCACCTTAGTATTTTGGTTGTCAGAAGGCTGTGGAATAAGCAGATTGATTGGAATGGGGTGATTGATTTGAATAAGTTTGAACTGCTCACTGAATGTCCCTGTAGTGAGAAGACTACAGGGCAGAGAGTGATAGCCTAGAATCAGACTAGAGATTTGACTGTTAACACCTTGACTGTCTTTGTATGCAGCAGCCTTTATTCTCTGTTTTCCAGCAGCTGTTTTTGTACTTGTATTTTTCTTCTTTCAGAGACTCAAAAGTTCTCTTATTTCTGTCATTTCATTTATTTGTTGTAGAGACAAGAATGTAAGTCCTTTCTTCCCATGGTACTAGGATTGAACCCCAGGGAGGTATATACTAGACAAATATCTACACTGAGTTGCAGACTTGAAAGAAGTAAAGTCTTAATGGAAGTGACTGTGGAGTCTTTGCTCTATGGCAGTTATAGTAGATGTTCCAGTGGTCTCTCTCTGTGAAACAGCAGGCACATGTTATGAGAAATGTATTCATTAGTTGATTTTGTCATAGTGTGAACATGTTGGAATGTATTTAGACAAACCTAGTTGTAGGTGTAGGTTAATTATTCACCTCTTGATGCAAAATAGGAGGGGTGGTAAACACAGATGTATGAGTCTGTTGCCACTAGATAAGCATACTGTTTTATAGGAAGTTTCTTTTTACATAAATAATATAGTCTAACATAAAAAGTATATCTTAATAAATACATAGACAAGCAACATACTTGTTTGTTGTCATTATCAGGTATTATATATATTCATAATTATAACTGCTATAATTATATATGCTTTTATATGGATATGATTGATGATGTAGTAGGTTTGTTGACACAATATTACCACAAACATGTGAGTAAAGTGTTGAGTTATGTGATGTTACAAAGGCCATGGTATCATTAGGAGGTAAGAATTATTGAGCTCCATTACAATCTTAAGAGGCATATATAGTTCATTGTTGACCAAAATGTGATTGTAAGGCATATAACTATTAGATGTATGAGTGCATACTCCTGTATATTTATATGCACACATCCATCTGTCTTCTTTTATTCCAAAGATAGCTTAATCTGCATCTCTTCTTCTTCTTCTTCTTCTTCTTCTTCTTCTTCTTCTTCTTCTTCTTCTTCTTCTTCTTCTTCTTCTTCTTCTTCTTCTTCTTCCTCCTCCTCCTCTTCCTCCTCCTCCTCCTCCTCTTCCTCCTCTTCTTCATTCCCCTCCTTCCCCTCCTCCTCCTTCTTCTTCTTTTCCTTTTTTGGTTTTTTGAGACAGGGTTTC